>JADRCD010218954.1:0-15432 GCA_019843815.1 Montemys delectorum
TTCAGGCTTTACAAGTGTTTCCCTAATAGCAACCTCAGGAGAAATGGCTGTAGAGGACTGTGAGGGCAGGTTGGGTCCTCTCTCTGTGTGCCGATTAATTTCTCAGCTTGTCACTGTAGGTAAGCATCCACAGCCGTCTCGGAGTGCAGAGCTGTTTTGTCTTCTTTTCTGTGAAGCCATTACTTACATCCTGCAGTTCTTGAGGATCAAGTCCTAGGATACAGTGTCCTTAGAGCTGACTCTAGGCCTCTCGCATTGGCTTACGGCCTCGCATCCTTTTTCCCCCGTGTGCCTGCCACTGTCCTCATTCTTGTCAGGACAGCAGCCATGCTGAGTCAAAGCTCTCATTCTTCACTCCTGTCGTCACTGCTTCAGAAGCCCTGTCTTCACTTACAGTCACATCCTGAGGCCTTGGGGGGTTAGAATTTCATCAGAGGAACCAGCGTGGAGAGCTCACAGTCCACTGCAGTCACTACTGAAGGGACTTATTCCTCACAATGTGGAAACATTTGGAAAAAATCATTTAAACTCAACAAGATCTAGTGTTTTCCGTATTTGCAGCAAATAACTCCTCCTATCACACAGTTGCAACAGAGGGTAAATATAAGGATGTACCCAGCCTTTGCCTCCTAGGAGTTTGTCCCTGCCTGTTCTGATATCTGTCCCATGCCACTCATGGTGACAAGCGAAGATGTTGGAAGGAAGATTTTTTCTCTCCATGTTTCCAACATGTTGTAGGGCAATGAGAGCAAATAGCACATTTCATCTCATGGAGGCTAAATAGCCCTGGTTATTATTGAGATTATTGGACATGGTGTTTGTCAACAGCATTCACATAAAATAAAACATTGGGTTCATTGATTCGGTTTCTCCTTTTGCTCACTTTCTCCTGGATATTTTCATATTCTGTGGTATTCCCTGGTCTCTAAGGCTCTCTAGTCCTTCCTTTTTTTAACCTTCTGGGACCTAAGAATCACCACCAGGTCCCAGGTAGCAGCAGAATCACTCTGTAGACTCAACCTCCATTGTCTATGGTTCATTGGAGCCCTCCAGTGTAGGGGGACACATATTCTTCTCTTGTCCCCATGGACTTCCATGGCAGACATCGTCCATCTATTTGATTTATCAAAAGGAATGTCCTTTGTGAAATACATTTCAGAAGAAAAACAAAGGCAGGACTCAGAAGGTCTGGGAATCACAGCCATGACTCAGACTAGGTGACAGACTGTACCCATGGCACCATTACATCATGGCATCACTAGATCATAATGTCACAGCATTACTGTATCACTGTACCATAGCATCACTGCACCACTGCATCACTATATCACTAAGTCACGGTATCACAGTGTCACTGCATCACTGTACCACCAGATCACTGTATCATGGCATCACTGCATCACAGCATCACTATATCACTACATCACGGTACCACAGCATCACTGCAACACTGTACCAGTACATCATCATTGCATTGTTGTATAGTAGGGACGTTGCTAGTCATACTTTTAGGAATTACAACAAGTGCATGAGCCAAACAATTTATGAAGCAGAACTTTTCATAGTTTTAGAGGTTTCAGCTCACAGTCAGTCGGCTCTGTTGTTTCTATGTTATTGTAAGGCAGAACATCATGGTGGAGCAAAACTGCTCACTTCTGTGAAAGCCAGAGTGGGAGAAGAGAGAAAGAAGTGAGAGGGGCAAGTAAGTGGGAGGAAGGAGACTAGGTACGACCTTCATAAGTGTAACCTTCTAAGTCATGCCTCTAGTCACCTAATTTCTCTTCCTAGGCCCCACTTCTTTCTACCATCTCCCCAAATTGAGCCACTCGACTGTGCTCCAAGCACTTAAATCTGTGGTTATTTAGCCCATAGCAGATAATGAGATGCTATGAGTCTGTTTGGAATAGTGTGATGGAGCAGCTCGAACAGAACTCTGTCCACCCTAGTCTGCCTGCACAAGCCTTCTTGAGGTACAGTGCCCACATAAAGCAGTAACCTCGGTGAAAACTGGAGAGCTCCAGAAAGATGGAGCAGGCCTCAGCGTCCGTCTGGCACCTGAGGCTTCTTTCAGTGAAAGTCTCTTCCTCTTTCCACAACCCAAGGCAAAAAGAAAAGGGAACCAGTCAACATTTTAAAACCAAGGCTAGTAGCTCCGCCTCCTCCATCCCCATAGACATTGTCCCATCTTCAGAAATAACGTCCAGGGGTAGGTCAGAGGCAAGGAAGGAAGGGTTCAGGAGAGCCTGCCTGTTGCTTGGTGGGTTTGTCCCACTGCTCCAACCTGGCCTCCCCTCTCTGCTTCTCTCACTGTGCAGTGAGTTGAAAAGTAAGACAGACCTCTAGGCGGGGATGAAGTGATTTCTGTCCCTTGTCTTTGGAAACATGACTCAAGAAAACTTTCCTTTGGTAGGACAGACCAACCAGAGCCGCATGTAACCAAGATAGAGACATTAGTTACTTGACTGACCATTAGTAGAGAAGGATCTCCTCTCTCTCATATGCTCACGTATAAGCAAGCTATTGAATGTCTGTATTAAGGTCACAGACTCTTAGTATTCTCCATGGAATCATGTGGAGCCGGGAGGCAAGCAGGGTTGCTTTAGAACTCTCCACCCACTCCAGGGTGCCTCCAGAGATTTATAGTTAACATTGGAAGGCAGTGGTTAAGGTGTCTAGCCAGCTGCCCAGGCTGCTTCCCCTATTGTTTCTGCCCTCGGTGATCCTCAGATTTCAGTCTGAGTGAGAATGATTATACCAGACTAGCCATGCTGATTGCAATGTCAGGAAACCTGCGCAGTACTTGGGAGATGTGGGGGTATGATAGACTTAGTGTTCCATTTGTTTGCAGCTCTCATCGAGGGTTAGTCATCTGACAGCCATCATTGAAAATGCTGTCCCTCGGAGTGTAACTGCGCATGGGATGGGCCTTCCTTTAGGGTGTTCCAGGCATGTTAGGAGAAACTGACGAGAGAGAGAGTGTTACACGAGGGGAAGCAAAGGGTACCAGGAGACCAAACTTGTCCGGAAAAGTCTTCAAAGTCTATTTCTATCTGTTGCGACTGACCAAGAATTGAGCCAGTCTGGTTTATGTGTTGCTAGTCGCTGCAGAGACAAGAAGAACGTTCACCTGTGTCGCTCTAGTGGCAGGGCCCTGACCATTAGTGATCTCCCCAAAGTGTGTGCTGCCTCGGGACCTCTCAGTGAGGAGAGGGCAAAGATGCTGTCCACCCTGTCCACAGGGGATAGGGCGGAGATCTATCAGAGGTCTTATCTTCCTCCAGTGGCAGCTGAAGCTACTGAGATACTGAGATACTGCCTTAAGCTCAGTCAGGAGCAGTGGACAAGGGGCAGGATGAGTTCCTCTGAGGATGGGAAAAGAGGACAATTGGATCGCTCACTCGGCAGTTGTGCCTGCAGCTCCACTCCTCGGGAGCTTCCGTGCTCCCTGCCTGCTCTGCAGTTGTCACTACAGGGAGAGCCCATGAGGCCTAGCTGGCCTGGGAAGGGAGCCAGGGAAGTCCTAGCTTTCCCCCTTTCAATGGCTGCTTTGTGCCGCTGGCCTCCTGCTCTCAAGGGGAGATACTGGAGAGCCTGCCTTTGTGTTCTCACCTGCTCAGCAGGTTTTCCTCCCAGAAATAAAGACCAGCTGAAGTGGGAAGAAAACAAGAGCGGCCTTTGATTCCTAGGAGGCTAAGCCTCTTCTTTCTTAATTGTAGACTATTTCGTGGAGGGGTGGGGCGGAGGGCTGTTCAATTCAGTTTTCTTTCTGTGATCTATTCTCTTGATCACTAGGGTTGGGTGTTTCTTGATTTGAATCTAGTTACCTGATACGCACACAGCCTGTGTTGACAGCAGAGCTTCTTCTGTACTTTTCATTCTAGGGCATGTATTTGGTTGTGGATCTAGCACCGATAGAGTTTGTGTTCTGGATGTTCTCAAGTATTCAAGCAGGGGCAGAGACCATGCAGAACCAGGCCGATCCTTAGCTTATTTAGGGGCAGAGTGTGGTGCTGGAATTATTTTAATAAGGTCATATTGTCTTCAACTTTGAGCAGTTTTAAACAAAGCAAGACTTGGTATTGTCTTAATAATTATGTCTTCAGGATATCATCTTAGAAGAATTAAGCTTACTGGAAACTAACGCAAACCATCAGGGTTTTTAATACAGCTGGCTGACGGCCTTCCAAACAGCTGTACAGGAACAGGTACTTCTTGCCTGGAGAGTGCAGGCAGGGAACCAACTGCTCCCTGAAGCTTTCATTTTCTTCTTTTGCCTGTTCTTAATTGGTTTCAGGGTCTTTCTTATTTTAAGACTATTCCAGGAATGTTTCTGTCTCGGAGCTTTTACCCTTACTCTTTCCCTAGTCCATGGAATGAGTTCTCAGCTCTGCACAGGGCCTGCTGTCTATCACATTTCTCCCAGGTGTTTACTCAACCTCCACAGGGTCAGTCAGGCTCTCCCTGCACTTGTTTTTTGCAGTCGTGGTCCCTTTGTGCCACCTCAAAATCAGCAACACCAGCCTGCACCGGTGAGCCCCAACTGCTTTATTCTTCTTGTCTCTTGCTGGCATCTAACACCCAGGTCTGCACCTGTGTTCTCAACACACAAAGCAAGCCTGGCACCTAATGGAGGGGAGTAATGATTTGTGGATGAAAGATTAAACCACTGCTTTGTGGGTTTGTCCTTGCTGGGCGCCACTGATTAGCACAACAGGGTCCCTAATCATCCTTAGCCACGAGCCATACCTTTGTTTGGGTTTTAGTTCATTTCCTGGCCAGCTCCACCGAAGCTAGTTATCCACACAACTGCTGGTACGGCTGAAGTGCCCCCATTAACTCTGCTGTCCCTGTCATCCTTGTGATGTGATACTCATTGGCCATGGAAATCAGGAATGAAACGGACAAAAATTTATGCTGGTCAGGTAAAGAATGAAAGACGTGTTTGACTAAAGTCTTCTCATAGATTTTTGTTTCTTGGGGGGGGAAAGGGCCAATGATCTATAGAAACGACCAGAGTTTGGATAGTGTATAAAGAATGGGACACGTGACTTTCCATCATTACGTTTAGCAATGAGAAGACTACAAACTAAAAAGTACACTGAGGTGTGGGGTTTTCAGCTTGCCAGCCTTTTCAGGCTGGCACTCACTCCATCTGTTGGTGAGGCTGTGTGCAAGCAGGCTGCCTCAGGCTTTGCTAGAGGGAGGGTAGGTTGGTAGAGCCTTAAGGAGAGACTTTGAGGGGCTGGAGAGATGGCTCAGTGGTTAAGAGCACTGACTGCTCTTCTGAACGTCCTGAGTTCAAGTCCCAGCAGCCACGTGGTGGCTCACAACCCTCTGTAAGGAGAACTGATGCCTTCTCCTGGGGTATCTGAGGACAGTGACAGTGTACTTACATACAATAAATAAATAAATCTTTAAAAAAGAAAAAGGAGGGACTTTGGAGATGCCTATCAGAATTTAAACAATATATTCTCTTTGTCCCAACAGTTTTACTTTTATGATTTTATTGTAGCGGTTAACTTTTACAGTGAGAAAATTATACAGGCTTAACTTTATGTCTTGAAAGCCTGGTTTTGTAACACCAAAGGCAAGAAAGAAACTATGGAATCATCCCACAGCAGGGACCTGGCTCATCAGGGAGGACACACCCTGGTGACCAGCTGTGAAAAGAATGAGTGTACGCCAGCACTGTACCATACAGAGGCCTAGGAGAGGCACCAATTGTGACGGGGACAGGACGCTGCCTTTGTATAAAGAAAGGGGGAAAAGTCAGAATATAGTTTTGTTTTTGTTTTCCATCCATGAGGACATTTGGAAGGAGAGCATCAAGAGCCAGTCACAGAGCTGTAGGTTAGGGGAAAGGACTGTTGGGTGGGGTGACATATGGGGAGTCACCACATAGCAGATCAGGTCGCCGCTTTTTTTGAATTGGATTGTCAGTAAGATAACGAAATGGAGAGGCAGGGGAGGAAAATCATTACTTCCTCTGTGAGAGAAGTCCGGGCTCTTCTGAGAGCTCCCAGGGCACGTGGATATTGTCCCACTGGAAGACTGGCCATGGAGAGGGAGTGTGAGCATGTGTGAACTCCTGGGGAATTTCTCCTTCCTCATCATATCCTGGTTGCTATAGCGCAGATCTATTTGTGACACACAGAGAATGCTTTAAATACAAGCTACTTCCTGACCATGACTTCCTGGGCAATGTGTTCTTCCGGAGACTGTTTAGCGCCAAGGTTTCCAATGCAGTCTGAGCGCGAACCCTGCCCATTCAGGTCGGAGCCCCATTGAGGGCAGGGTTCCATCCTGTGGTCAGGGGTTGCTTTGCTCCTGAAAAAAAAAAGGGGGGTGGGTGGGAGGAACACGCAGCAAGCTGAACTCCCAGGGCAGTGTCTTCTGGAGGCTTTGCCTCCATTGCTTTAGTGCAACCTCCATCATTCTTTGGGGACCCGAGGTGCTGTTGGCTGTGCCGTTGTGGCTTCTTTCTCCAGGGCACCAAGGGGAGCATTTCTCATACACCAGTGAAAACAGGAAGTGATGTTGAAGCCAGTTCGCCTTGCATCTGCGCTGAACTACTTTCTTTTTGTCATTCTTCTTTAGGTATAGACACGTGTGCCGGTCCACGCAGTAGGACCCCCATTTCTACCTGCTCTGTACTTCCTCCTGCCACACGATGCCACCGCCTTCGGACATCGTGAAGGTGGCCATAGAATGGCCTGGTGCCTACCCTAAACTCATGGAGATTGATCAGGTGAGTAAGGCAGATAGGACTGGCGAGCTCACAACAGTTTTCCTCTTGGCACTGAGTGGTGTAAGATTTTGAGTAGCTTCATCTCCCTACTCTAAGGGTCTCTGAAATCCCGGCAGTAATTACTACTGTGTGGTCTGTGTATATGCAGTGGCAGTGGATGGGATTTTTATAGTCTTGCCCCATCTGCTGGATTCTGTCAATACTGGGTTCCTATCTGAAGCAGTAGTGATAGCAGCTGGAGGGATTGGGGTCTGAGCATCGGAACAGATGGACTGTCCCATCCTACTGCTGGGACTCATGAGGAGGCAGATTCTTATATGGGTAATGTAAAACTTACTTAAAAAGAAAAGTGTTTATCTTCAGAAGAACCAACAAGTATTTTGTTACAGTAACAGCTTTATAATAAAATCGGTACAGACCACATTATCTGGAATATGGTACAGAGTCAGAACACATGTAATGACTTATAAAGGGAGGTCATAAGAATCACTTCATTTGTGAGCATGAGTGATTGGCAGTCATGTGACGTGGCTCTGACTCTGATTACAGATTGTCCAGGGAATTTGCTTTGTTCTCATTTCACTGAAGTCATTCTAGAACAAGTGATTGGAGGGAGGAAGGACGAGACTTAATTTATACTTACAGGGTTCAAGAGGCACAGTGACATTCTATATTTCCAATTAGAATACCATGACAACGCCAGCCATTATACTCTTGATACTATTTTATAATTACATTCACAGTTCTTTTTCTGGTCAGATTTTATTATCAGATTGAAGGTCGCTGCAAGAGTTGCATGGCATTGTGTAGATTCAAAGGAGCAATCGAAACAAACTCCACAGGTCAGATCAGAATAAGTGGGCTTACATTTGCATGTAAGAAAGGTTACCTTGTGCAGACTGTGAAAGAGTAGCCAGCAGACCAGCACCTCACTGTCCTTTTCACTTAATGGAGAAACAACTGTCACGAGGAATGTACATGCCATAGCTTTGTGCAGGTATCAGGCAGCCAGTACTCCCCCTTCGTCACATAAGGGTTACCCAGGACCAGTTACATTTTACCTTTAAAAAGATTATCTAGCAGAGGCAGGCGGATTTCTGAGTTCAAGGCCAGCCTGGTCTACAGAGTGAGCTCCAGGACAACCAGGGCTATACAGAGAAACCCTGTCTTGAAAAACCAAAACTGGAAAAAAAAAAAAAAAAGAATGACAACCAAGGTAAAAGGTTCACACAGTCCTGTGCTCTGCCGAGGAATGGGCCTTGGTCCATCTGTCTCTTTAGTTTGCTTTATCAGCATTCCAAACTCAGGGACAGGGGCTTAGGTTGGAGAAATGCAGATTCTCAGGCCCTACCTAGACTACTGACCCAGATCTGCATTATAACCAGATTATCAGGGTATCCTTATGTGCAACTAATTGACAAGTGGCACCCAAGCCAGGGTGCACATTAGAGTCATGGTCACCATCAGTTTATTCTAAGAGAGTCTCATTTCATGGTTCTGATGAACTATTTAATTTTGGTTTCACCAAGGTTGGTGGAATTTATGACTTCTCTTTATGACTTTGATTCATATTCCAGATGCCTGGGGATTCAGTACAATGTTCTGTGCTTTGGGGAAGGCCTTCTCTGTGTATGTGAGTTTTAACAATTTTAAAAGACAATAATCTTTGTACTTTGGAACAATTTCAGATTTATAGAAAACTGCAAAGATTCTATGTGTTTCCAGCTATTCCCTTGTGTTTTGTATTCCTTAACATTAACATTGTCACATAGTTTTAGACCAGATGCTTGCTCCATAACCACATAAAACACAGTAGATAGTCCATATTTATATCTTATCATTTGTTCCAGTAAAGTCATTTATAGCCATTTTTCTAGGATGTCTAATAGCCCATCCTCAAATCATCTACTACATTTATTATTATACCTTTTTGTCTCCATTGCCTGAAATAATTCTTTAGTCATTTCTGGCAGCTATTTTATGGAAAGCACTTCAGCTTGGGGTTCCCTGGTACATTCTGTCTAGTAGATTTGAATTTTGCATTTTGAGATAAAGTATCAGAGAAATGGTGTCATATCCTCTTCAGGGAGACATGTCAGGGAGCTCTCCTGTGACTTTCTTTCAATCTTATTCATTATCCCAGTGCCATGAATGAGAACATGGAAGTTCAGAGAAGCCATGTTACCTGTCAGTCAGTGAGAGGCTGGGTCAGGACTGGAGGCTTCCTTTCCTCCCAAGACTTAACTTTTAAATGGTTGTCTCAATTGCAGTCCTTGTGGCAACGTGGCAATTCCACACTAAGGCAGACAAAGAATGAGAAATTTGGGCTCTTCCTGCCTGGGTGTACTTAAAACAGATCCACAGCAGTACTGCAGTCAGATCTTGTTTCCTGATACAATGAGAACTTGGCATGAGACTTGGAAACATACTTTCACGAGCACTGAATACTTGAAATGATGACTGCCAGGAGTTTCTCCTGATTCTTGGTATCATTCAGTAAGGCTCCTACTGTCTGCCTGCCTCTTCCGCACTTGTTAGCAGAAATGTTGGAAAGCCCATTGAAGGTTGGGTTAGGCCTTGCTCTTTGGGCATCTTCCAGCCTTCATGCTGTTGTTGTCTCTGGAGCAGGGATCCTTGAACCTTGTGCTGGAATGGTGCAAGAAATTTACCCAGAGTATACAGTGTGGAGCTGCAGAGAATTTTATTCTGTCAACAAGGGCAGGAATATGCTTAATGTAATAAGCACCGGCCACTGAAAAATAGCCAGTGTGCTAGGAGTGAGCTTGCTCTTAAATGCTGCTTCTCCAGTGTCTCGGGACCAGTCTTTACTTGATAGATGGACACTTCACCAATGAATCGTGGGTGGAGGAGCTTCTGCTGTGGTAGTTATCTGGGCTCCACTCTACCCAGCTGTCCTCTAATGGCACCTGTTCCCGAGGACATCTGCTCACAGTGGACTTGTTTACATTCTTTCCAAGTCTTGAGCAGATTCTTTTGTGTTGTTTCCGCTCAGCAGGAAGAGTCCCCCCAGGATCTTTTCGTGAATGGATTTTTGCTGTACCAGATGGCACATTCCAAAGTCATCTTCTCTCTTGGTCCTTGAGTCTGTTCCAGCCAGGCTGTGTAGGGCTAAAGAGGGTGGTCGTCGGGACGGGACGGCAGAAGCGACATTGCTGCCACACTCTCTGTTTTAGTTACCTTTCATCTGGTAAATGCTGTCCGTCTGTGGAGTCTGAGCATCTGACCAGAGGTGCTTCCTGAGTGGCAGCGCAGTGTACAGGGTGCTGGGGTGGAGCGTGGGGATGGTAATGGTGTGGAATATAGATGTGTGTTGTGCTTGCTGACTCCTGGCAAGAAACTTCGGTTGGAATTTCAGCTGCAGTTAACAAAGCACTTTCGATGGAATAATAAACATATCTTGTTCTTCCCATTTTTGGAGGTTGGAAGTTGAAGATCAAGGCACCAGTGAGTGAGGATTGGGTAGGATCTGCATGGCCCACGGTATAGGCTGACTCTCTGGGCCACGTCGTAAAGATGGCTTTCATGACCTAACCACCTATCAAAGGCTTCACTGCTCAGTCCCACCACCAGAGGCTTAGTTTCAGCTCAGACTGAGGACGCACACATTCCAAGCTATGCTATCTCAGGGCCCTGGTTTCTGGACTAGCTCAGTTTGCCTCTTGGAGCCTTCTTTTCCTTGCCTCACAAAAGGGGTGGGGCGTGACAATTCGTTCTAGGGAAGGTTTAAAGAAAACGTATGAAAATAATGTTGTTTATTTGCCTGGTTCAGAGCCTTTATTGCCAAGGCAGCTGTTCTTGCTCTTAGTTGAAGCAAGTGTTCATGTACATTGGAAATGCAGTCTCGTTCCTTTTTACGTGCCTGTCCATCCTGGACAGCACGAGGCAGCCACCTTGTTCCTGCATTGCCTTGCTTTCTAATAATTTAGGAAGGAGAGAAAAAAAAATTGGAGGGCAAGTCGGAGGTATTATCCGACAACAGAAAACTACTAACTGGATGTGTGCAGGCAGTTTGTGCTGGCTTCCTACTACTCCACCCACCAACATTGCTGGGCAGCTCCACAGTGTGTGAACCAGCTCTTGCGCTGTGAATTAGCTCGGATGCTGCTTCTTCCAGTGTCTAGTGACCCCTTTTACCTGGTAGATGGGCATTTCATTGATGATGATGATGAGGAGGAGGAGCTTCTTCAGTGGTGGCATGATTTTATGATTTTACAGCTCTGCTCTGCCATACTTGTTGTATCGGAGGGGACATCTGCATAAGACTTCTACCACATCTAGACAGCAGTTCTTCTGGTCCTGGGACACTCTACCAGTTCCAGCATCTTTTCCCCATCTCCCACACCGAGGAAAGAAACCGTCGTTGCCGTGCCCGAGCACGCTGTGGCCTGTGTGTGTAGAGGCTAACTCCGGCTCTCTGCACCGTCTTTCTCTCCAGCCTGCCTTTCTTTTCCAGGAGAGTCAGAGGAGGGGCAGGCACTTCTTATTTCTCTAGGCCTCTCAACCTATTCCAGCTCAGTCCATCTCTCGTGGTCCTTAGCAGCCTTTCTTTGATAAGCTTTGGCCCTGTCCAGTGTGTCTCCCCTTACAGACTCTTTTCTCTGGCAGCAAGCCCTTTAATTCCTACTGTTGGAAGACCGTCCTATTGGAACTCTGATCGGCCGTTACCTTACAGTTGCTTGGATGTTTTCGGTATCTTGGCTATGCTGTCATGGTGCCTACAGTGGATGAACAGCGTTTTTCCTTTTCTCTGGAGGTGGCCTTACTGGTATGGTATCTACCAGCTTCAGTGGAGTGGTCTCCCCTTAGCCTCAGTTTCCCCCGTAATACTCCACAGAATCCTCCTGTAGCCCTATCGTCGGACATCAGTCAGTCCTGTGAGATTTCATTCCTTGGTTCTTCTGGATCAAGTTTCCTCCTTGATCCTGGTCTATGTCTGTCCAGATCTTTTCTGTCCCCAGCCCTCTGGTTTGTGTACTCACCATGGATGGACAATTTTGATCTTGATTCCGTGACCTCTCAGATGTGAAACATCATCCCTGTCTAAGGGATACCTGCTCCCATGACCAGTGTGGGCTATTATCTGGCATCACACATTCAAATCTCTGTGTGTTGGAGGCATGGTTTTCCATGTATATATTGCCCTTACCTTTAAAAGACATACAAATGGCTGATGGTATTCTGCACTTGTGAAGAAGGGGGTCTCAGGGGGTCATTTATGGTCCAGTAGATGAGTCCTGTACTTTGTACAAGGAAACAATTTGCATGTCAGACGAGGGGCCAGTCATTTTCGCTAAGTGGGTGATGATGTTTGATAAACGTTTATTGCGGAGACACATCACACACTCATTACAGATTGGTAGCTTACGACAGACCCAACTTGGTGAAACAGTATTTTTAGAGTTAGTTTCAGGAACACGGGGGAAGGGTTGCTAACAGAAGCAGAGATGATTCAAGGACAGCCACATGAACAACGCCAATGTCCCAATGTCCGCATGGGTAACAGCTTACAAAGGCTAGAAACCCGACCCTCCCTGCATAGCATGAAGGCAGCTCAGCAGGTTGAAGAGTGTCTTCTGGTAGCTCAGTTCATCTGAGCGATCTGAGCGTCCCCCAGGCAGATGAACTGGTCGTTGTTTTCTTCTAGGCAGTTTGGCCTGTTGCTTCCTCCAGACTGCTAGGCTTGGCTCCCTGTTTTTCTTTGTGCGAGGGTCTTCTGAGAGTACTCCCAAGCTGCCTTTACTGTTTCCTCATGAGGAAGGAGGAGCCTAGTGACTCTGGTCAGTTTCAGGTACTGCCTGAAAGTATTTTGAGTTGTTTAGTACTTCCTGCCTTAAGGAGCTTCACTGTAGGCTGGATATCCAACAGAAGGAAAGATGTTCTTGGCTTCCAGACTCAATTTGGCAGATTCTTAATTGATTCCTAAGATTTTTCAGGGCCTCCTGGCTCATTCCTGCCAGAGTGAATTTGTGTTAACCCATTTTTCTGTTTGGAGGATCTAGTGAAGGATTTTGTTTGAGAAAAGTGAACTATCCTAAAGGGAAGAAAAGGTTAGGAATGATAATGCTTGTGGGATTTTCTAGTGATTCTCAGTCTCAATTCAGTATCTTGAGCATAGCTAGCTTCGTAGCCTCCTGTCATTTCCTCCTAGTAATCTGGGTCTAAGGCATCTGGAGGGCTGAAGTCCCCTCCTGTTTAATAAGTGCTGATTCTTCAGACATGTGTCCCGGTGTGTTCATAGGCTTCCCCATCTCTCTGAGTTTCCCTCTAGCAGTTTACTGCCCTGAAACCTTCCCAGTGCTTTACCTTGCTCTCCCTGCTGTGAATCTTAGCTCCTGCCAAGAGATCCGCCTCCTTATCCAGCTCTTCTCCGATCACTGCATTACACTCTTTTCTCCAGCCTTTTATTTTTGAGCCATTTTTTTATTGCCCGTTGCTTTTATGTGCAGCTCATAAATTCTGTATGCAGTGTAATGTACATTTCTCTTGTGAAGTTGATTAGAAGCTCCTAGTGGTCAGCCCATGGCTTAAGATGTTTGTGGCCTGGGGCCTAGTACACTGATCTCTTTTGTCTGTGTGTGATCCATGGACGTGCATTTGTCACATTTTAAAGAACACTTTTCCAAATATTGATGGGAGGTTTGTCTCCTCAGAAGAAACACAGCTATATATGTTTTGAGGTAACCATGCATACATTGTGTTTTTTCCTCAGTTATCATGTTTTTGTAGTATGTTTAAGGTATCATTCAGCAGGTGAAAATGTGAGCTAGTTTAGACCTTTTAAAGGTGCATTAATTGAGTAAAGTGCATTCGCATTTTTTTTTTTTTTTTTTAAATTTAGCATTTCAGGGCTTTGTGGATCCTTCCCATAATAGTAGCAATCTGCCATCTAGTCAGCATGTACTGTGCCAGGCAGCATAAATGCTCTGTACATCATGTTTTATCATATTCCTATAGCCCTAAGAGTTCCATGAAGGTTTCCTGTTTTATAATTACTCACAGGCTCATCTGCTGGGCCACCAGGGGGTATTCTGCTAGGAAGGTGCTGCCTCGAATCCAGCACTGTTCCACAGGCTGCTCAGGCAGGCATTAGTAAATCTAGGTCTCCTTGTTGGCTGGTTCTGCTCTAGCTTCTCCATCTATTGTGTTCCTCCTTAGCGACTCTTCCTAGGGACTGCAGTCTGGTTTGAATGAAAAGCATACACCATCATAGGTGTGCCTGCTCCGTGGCTGTCACTGACTGACATTTTCGGGCACATGTTGGGTGAAGAAAGCCAAGACTGCATTTTCTTAAAAACCAAAAGTGATCTGCCCCCACTGGCCTGGGACGTTACAGTTGAGACCATGCAAAGCCCTACAAGGTCTGGCAGGCTAGCCTGCAGGGGGTGGGTGGGCTTCTGGGTAGCAGATTAGCAGGGTGCTTAAAAGTATGGACTTGGTGGAGACTGATTAGACTCAAAGTCAGCATTTCCCCCGGGTCTCAGCAGGAGAGGGCTCCAATTTTGTAAGGAAGAATTGGCAATATTCTTAAGTCCTTTCTTGCTTACATGGCACTGTGAGGGAAGCATTCAGCTCTCTGCCTAATGATGCCACCATCAGCAGCCAGACCTCATTCTCCTGTTATACAGAACCAAATGAGCATCTCATGTTTTAGGCAGATCTCAAGCCAATAATCAAAATTTCTTGAATACATTACACCATATCTTCAGCTTGGAAAGCTGCAAATCTCAAGGTGTTTAAACATTGATTGTTTGGTCAAAAGCCGCTGATAGATACCAAACTCCAAATAAAAACCCCTGAATTCAGATGAGGCTCTTACAATAGTGTAAGATGAGAAGAATCAGCCAGAATTGTGACAGAACTTCTTCATAACCTGTGCTGGGTTAGATGCTTTTCCTCTGGTACGTTGAGCCTGATGATTGTTATTTGTGGGCTGTCCTGTGTCTCCTGGCATTTTGAGGACATCCTAGCTTTACTCATTAGCTGCCAGTAGCACCTCTCTAGCACTGTGATGAGCAGAAGTGTCTAGACATTGCCAAATATTCCTCGGGTGGTGGATTGAATATCTATCCTCCCGTTTTAAATGGACCAGCAGAGAGCTCCCTAGCTTGGCTTTGCATTAGGATTGCTCGGGAGTCACTGAAAATACAAAGAGAATGGATGAGTGGTTCAGGTCCATGGATTACTGTTTTTATCCAACTCCCTTGGGGGATGATCTCATGGTTTGTGTTGCATTTGGAAAACACTGTTGTGAGGTCTGGGCATTTACTGGCTCTGCTGGCAGTGTGTCTGGCTCCTGCAGTAAATTTCAGCGTCTCCCTTAAAGTCGATGATCTGTTTCTGCATTAATAACTGTGTCCTAATAATTCTGAGCCTCTCCTTGCTTCATACAGTAAAGTAAGGAGTACAAACGTAACACCTTCAAAAACTCACTTCACATCAGGTGAGAAATGTGTGATAGGCCATTAGGCTTTTTCTGGAATGCTGCTGGTGGGGAAAGTTATCCCTCATCTGATTGTTGCAATGCTTGGGTTTGGTAATGTAATTTCTTAAACTTCCTCTAAAATAATGTGATTGGGGCAGTTCCTTTTCTGGGTATCCTGTCTCTGTCTCTGTCTCTGTCTGTCTCTGTCTCTGTCTCTCTCTCTCTCTCTCTCTCTCTCTCT
>JADRCD010218955.1:0-23890 GCA_019843815.1 Montemys delectorum
TTATCAAAGAGGGGCTTTGGCAAAATAGGAAGAAAATGTAATTAATTGGTTTGTAATTTGTCACCTTGAACATGTTAGTCCATCTCAGCAGGGTTGCCGAGTAGGTTCATTTTCTAGTCTTTGAAAAAAAAAATCAGCTAAGAGATAAAGTTGAAACTGTGCCTGGGCCCCATTGGCAGAATCACAGAGCTGAGAGGACCATGGGGCTCACCTACACTAGGTTACTGTTAAACCTGGGTGGCTCTGACTTTGAGTCTTGATTTGGTAAAGACAGCTCAAGAACTGCACAGAATTACTATGTAGAAACATTGCACAATAAGCCATGGTGCATACAACCTATTCTGATCCCTTACATATGTATGGTTGGCACAGTAGGGCCTTCCCCAGTGTGATCTGCAAATGAAATTGAGTCTGATGAGTAAAGGCTTTGATATTCTGCCTCAAGAAGTCTCCTGCAGCCCTTTGAAGGCAAGGAAGATCTTGGAAATAATTTCAGAAGATATCTGATATGACCAGTGCATCTCACCATGCTGAAAGCAGACAAGGGTCAATTTCTCCTTGTTCCCAAGTTAAGTATTCCTACTTAAACACCTAAGAATCCTCATTTACATTTATGATCATTCATCCTTTGGGTGTGTGTGTGTGTGTGTGTGTGTGTGTGTGTGTGTTTTGTTGTTACTCTTTTGTTTTGTTGCTTTCTTCATGGCTTCATGCAAGCTAAGCTGGCCTGGAACTCTCAATGAAGCTGTGCATAACCTTGAACTCTAACCCTCCTGCCCCCCACCTTATCCAAGAGCTGAAATTATAGAAGTACAGCACCAGGCTCTGCTCATTGAGTCATTTTAGAAGACTGTACTGAGTGCCTGCCATGTGCAGTTCTTGTCCTAGTGCAAAGAAGGAACGTAGTAAATCAATAGGGACAGTGTGACCTTTTGTGGGGTTCAAAAGGATTCCTGGGCAGAGATGGCTTCTTTATGCAAAGCAATAGCATAAGTGTAACAGGAATTCTGGAAGTTGGAAAACATAGATTTACAACCACATTAGCACATTAGCATCCTTTCTAGGATACCATGCTGGCCGTTAGAGGACATGTAAATCAAGACTCCAGTCATAACAAAGATTGCAAAAAGCATACATACTATGATCCTGTTGAAAAAGGCCATGCTTGTTGGTTTTACAAACCTAAACATATACAGGAAAAAGAAATTTCAGTTGAGGAAGTGCTTCCATCAGGTTGCTGTAAGCAAGAATTCTTGATTGATGGTAAATGTGAAAGGGCCCAACTCACTGTGGGCAGTGCCACCCTTGGGCTAGAAGTCCAAGTGCTATGAGCAAGCAGGTTGAGCAAGCCATGGAGGGCAAGCCAGTGCACTATATTCGTTCATTAGGTCCCTGCCTTTGTGTTGCTGCTCTGGCTTCCCTTCATGATGAACTACTATGGCAAGCTGAAAGAAACTCTTTCCTCCCCAAGTTGCTTTTAGTCAAATGTTCTTTATTAAAGCGATGTAGAACAAACTAAGACAGAGGCAGCCCCTCAAAGTGAGAACAGAATCTGGTCCCCACTAGAGAACTGATCTGACATGTAAGTTCAGCTTCTGTTCAGTGGACCAGAGGCCAGGTATTAAATCCGATCCACTTACAATCACAGAAACATTACAGCGACCCATCCTGCGATACCATCTCAGCTCTACTATTTCCAACCACTCATCTATTATTGTTCATCCCTGGATGGCTGACTAGCTAATGCAATTAACATATGGTTGAGTTAGTGGCTGCAAAGAGATACCATCTAGGGTTGAGCTAAGAGGGAAAACTACAGAATGCAGATATGCAAGACAGGAAATGGGACGGACAATGCTCAATTCTTGAACCTGGTCCCAGGCTTTGCTTTAAACGAGCAAATGACCTATCCATGGGACAATTCGCTGACCAGGTGAAGGAGTCACTATTGGGTCAGTGTGGAATGACTTTATACTAAAACAGGAGATAAGCACTCGACAACTTCAAATGAGGCTCCATGACTCAATCAGAGCACGTCAAATCTTTAAAGCAGAATCAAATGTTCAGGGGAGAAGGCTGGGCTACTGTCCTGTTTAATAAGTCATTAGCAAGAATCTGTCTAGTCAACTGTGGCAATTATTGGCATTTCATTATAAATGCTTAAAGAATGAGAATGAACTGAGAGATGCATATTTGAAATCCTGGTCCTGTGTTTACAGCACCAGAAAGAAAATGAAATTTTGCAGGAGCTGCTCCTTAGACTGCCTTGAACCAGGCAGCCATTGCTTTTAGGGAATGAACACGTGACAATGTGACACGAATACTACGTGACAATGAAAGCAAATGCTTCCAAATATTAAAATCGAGAGTCCGAATTCTGAAAGATTAGGGTGTTGGGGTAGCCATTGGTGCAGTCTCTCTTGTTAACATTTGGAGAGTGGCCCCATCAACTTTGTGGTCCTTACTGCTGAGAGTGCCCTCCAGCCTTGGGCAGGATTTCTTGCTTACAGAACCACAAAGCAAATTTATCCTTTATGCTCAGTAGCAGTACCAGTTTTATGTCTCCAGAGCAGCCAGCCATTCTGTTTTGCTTTCACAATCTTTGTGAATCACGTGCCGCTCTGTGACCAGACTGCCAGAACACCCAGATGCAAATCTGTGGCCTACCTCTTTCCAGAGGACTCGAAGGCATGCCATGTATTTATGTACTTTATGTCCTGACCTCCGAGTTGGCTGTTTGTCTGTGGTGAGCCTGTACGTCAGTCCCCTATTTAAGAAGGAAAGGTTTTGGCAAGAGCCTTCCTTGTGATATCCAGTTTCATGCACTCTGCAAACTTTGCTCCTCACAACTACCAAGATGACTGTTGCTCAGAGCAACATCTTTTGCCAGCTTCGACCTCCCTTCTGTCTCCCCCATCCCATGCTCTGTCCAAATCTTTGCTTATTTTTTTTTTTTACTCTAAACGTACTAGTATCTTTTCTGAAATCATTCAAGCAATTTTTCCCATCAGAAATACCCTCTTTCACTCCCATGGACAAAGCTCCAATCTTTCTTCCACTGTGAACTTGAAAGTCCCCCGACGTTTTCAAATGTTCTTTCTCCTTGTTTCTCTGTGTCCAGCTCTGTCCTCATTTGTTACACAAGACTACACTTAACTTATCTGTTCAAAAACAGTCACACGGTGCCTATAGTATAAGTACTGTTCACTGACTGGGCCAACAGGGTTCTGCCAGTGCCCATTATATACACAAACCGTTGTATATCGTTGAGAGACTATAACAAAGGAAAGGAAAAAAATGAAGATGCACTTCTGAGAGCTTTAGTCAAGAAGGGAAAAAGTGGGGTGGAGAGGGGTCTTTGTAAGTGAGGGTATTTGTTACCAAGCCTGACAACCTGAATTTGATCCCCAGGATCCACATGTTAGGAGGGGAGAATTTATTCCACAAGTTCTCTGATTTCTCCATGTGTGCCATGGCAGGCCCCTGCTCCCACAAACAAATAAATGGGATATAAAAAAATACTTAAAGGTTAGAGATTCTAAAGTAAAACAGGATAAATAATTCTAAGTGTTTCTGTCATCCTTCCTATATGTGAGTAGGTTGATGAAAGGTTCAAAAATGACAATTACTGCAGGCTGCTTTGGTCTAGAAACTGTGCTAAGCACTATAGAGCGACCACTTCCCATTTGCCAGAGCACTATGAGCCTTATGTCCGACTCCACTCTTTTGCGCTCAGCATCTGGATGCAACCCAGATGGCTGCATCTTAAAACTCCCCAAATCAATAAGTGTGAGGAACATCCATGTTTCCCAGATTCACCTATAAACCATCATCTGGAGACTGCGTGAACAAGGTCCCCATGAGCACTGGATCAGAATTACAGACAGGAAGCTTGGGAAAGTGACACTTTAACAGGCATCATGGATGTAGTGCATCATCAAAAAAAAAAATCACAGAAAGCCACCTAATTGTATTGCATTTGCACAATAATTCCCTCAATTGTGCACTATGATGTACAATGTACTGACGTCACACTTCCAAAGGTGAGAAAACAGAGGGGCTGCAGTCCAAGTTTGAAGACTGAGCTAGTATTCAAACCAGGTGGATTGTATCAGGGTTGGATCAGGATGTGCTGAGGTTGAAGGGAAAACAGGAGGGAGGGCAATGGTCAGGTGGCAACAAGGACACTTTTACACATGCTGGGACTGTCCTGTTCCTCCCTACATACCTATACTTACCTAACAGTGATTCAAAGCCATTGTAGGTGCTCCATATTTGTTTAATGCATAAAAAAAAAATAGTTCCTGAGGCATTATTCAACAAAGTCAAAATGCTGGCTTCAGTTGAAGGTCAAGTCCCTTACTATTTGGATAAATGGCACTCACCGCTCTAAGTGCTCTGAAGTGGTTGTCAGCTTACTGTGTGACTTGAGGCCAGCATTCAGCATGCCTCGGCCCTGAATCTGTAAAGCTGGAGGGAAGCCGCTCATCTGCTTCCTCTGGTGGCATTTGGAAATCTCAAGTTGCAGGCAGACACCAAACAAGGACACAAACGTGCGGCAGACAGCCTGTGCTTCGGATCCCGCACATGTGCAGCCTGTGGTGGTAAATTGCTCATTAGGAGCATTGTTGGGAGACCAGCAAGGCTCTCCCACCCTGTGATTTCCAAAAGTTCTGGAGAACATCATTTAACTTATCATCCAGGCTCAGTCCCTATCTATCTGAGCTGTCTATGAGGCTTCTCAGAAGGGAGGAGATGGAGATGAGAAGAATTCTGATACAGTCTAAAGAGAGGAGGTGCAGGCATCGGGCTCAAATCCCCAGCTGTTTTGCCTTGCCTGTGCCCTTCACCTCTGGGAATCACAGTATTTTCGAAGAAAAAGGAGAAGCCACTGGTAGTGAGTTCTTGGGTTCTGGTGAAAACCAGACACTGTAATGTCACCTAGATTGAGACAGATGCAGAGGTGGGCAGGCATCATTATCAGTTTGTTCTCACTGCAAATAAAATCTGTATTTTTCTCCAGGATGTCAGCATAGTCTTGGTATTAATGGAAAAGGATCCTCCCCAGGCACAGACCACCATTCATATGCTGATCCACACATACCTCATGCTTCATTTCCCAGTCCCCATGTGTGCACAGCGATAGCTGCTTCACTGGGTGGCTGTCAGCAAATGGATAATCCAAGCATGAAGTCCGCAGAAAGGGAACTACCTTTGATTGTTTTTCTTAAAAGCTCCATCGAAGGTTTCCCACTTAGTATAGAGTTTTGATCATAGGGGCTACTACCATTGAGCCCTTGCCTATCTTTCCTGCCTATTGCTCCCCAAGGCTCAAGTGCAGAGCGCCTTGGGTGTTGGAAAACTACCACCTGATTTGCCACCACAATCTTCCTTTTTGATCTTCACTCTTTCTGGGACACCCAATGACACCTTGTTCTCCTCTGATAAGTCTCTGTAGAAAAAATCCAAGATTTCAGACATTGATTAGCCAACCCAAATTTACCTCCACCTCTATCCATGGTTCAATATACATTCTAACACATAACTTTGTTCTTCCATAACTGGCTAGTGTTATGCACAGGTTACTTTCTACTTGTTTGTTTTTATCCTCCTATCACTATAATAAGAGGGAAAGGACAATGCATGACTTCTCTTGCCACTATAACTTCTAGAACGTAAGGTAATACCATACCTATAACAGATGCTCAATAAATATTTGCTGAATGAATAAATGAGGGAGGGTGAAGGGCTGGGGGACAAATGACATACTGCCTTAATCCTTCATTCATTGAATTTAACTGTTGTCAAGTGGATATAAACTAAACATAATGATAGTCTCAGTTTATCCTCATTCATTCATTCATTCATTCATTCACTCATCTGTTCACTCACGCATTCTATATTTGTTGAGCATGTATATTGTGGCATACTTTCCAGGATCCTAAGAGTCCATAGATACCAGACACTAGCCCTCTTCTTGAGTGCTCACAGAATAGAGGAGGGGCAGGGAGAATCGACATGATGAGCCCCGACCATGTAAAAAGCTCTACCTTTCGTAGTTCCTATGGACATACCCTGTCAGATGCCTTTTAGCTTACGAGAAGGAAGTTGTTCTTCCTGTCACTGAACTGAGGGCAACACCAAGGCCTGAGACACTGGATGACTTGCCAAGATTTGACAGAGAATAAGAAAAAGGCCAGAAAAAGCAGGTCTGCTTCTCTGTACTGAAACCTTTTCCTGTTCCCACTCTTCATAAGAGCATGTGAGTTTCTGGGAGAACAAGAACCCACCTGGAAGAGATCCATAAACTCTAGAAAGATGATTCAAGATACACAAATGGGCTGCAAAGACTATCACTAATTCTCACCACCCTGTGGGCCCGTTCCACTGTCAGCATGAAGAATGGGGGCTTCTTTTTAAAACCCAGGTCAGCTATGACTTGCTATAACCAATGCAATACCTCACAGGAGCATGTGCCTGTTCTGCAATCTAGTCGTGGCTATGTCATTCTCTTAATAGTTGTCTGTGGAAGGGCCTTCAGACAGCCCACTTAGAGACAGAAGACCAGTCACTTCCCAACTCACGAAAACCTCTCCCCACTTCTGCCAGTGGCATGTGCCCATGAGTGTGCCATGGGAGGAAACCCACCCAAGGACAGAAACAAATCACCTCTATCCAGCCTTGAAGCTGCAAACCTCTGAGCCAGAGCGTGGTGCTTCCCCTGAGTGACGATATCTGAGAGTAGTTGCCTAGGCAATAGGTAACTGAGCTGCGGACCCTATGCAACGGGTGCCTTTCTTTGGATTTAAGGCTTAGGGTCATCTCCCTGGAGAGTGCCTTAGAAGCCAATGTTGTCTTGGCGGCAAGTGTCACCTGTCACAGTGTTTCTTTTCGGCTCCCTTTCCTCAAGCATGCTGCATGCAGGTCCATGCTGTGGACTATGACTGTGGTGAGTCATTGCCTCTGCTGGGTCCAGAGCAGAGATAGAGGTTGTAAAAGAAGCGTTTCAAGGGGGAAGTCCCATCCTTTTCCTTTCTCTGGGACTCTGAAACTCACAGCTTAGATTCTCAGACTTCTCCAAGGTGAGGAGAAATGGCTGGTGTCCAGGTTACACAGCAGAGCCATGCTGGTTAATGGATCAATAGTGCACAAGAGAGTAAGGACCGTAGGATGCTCACTTCAGAGAGGAAGGGGAAGCACATCAGGGCTTTCAACTAGAAGCCAAGCTCCTGGCACTTAAAAGGCTCAAAAAACCAGGCCTAGCAGCTGCCTCTCTAAATCTTTTCATAAAGGCCAAATGGTCCAGAAATTACGCTAAATTATCCATATTGATTAAACTAATTCAGAGCCATAAACCAGCTTTTGGAAGCCTACGGTTTGTGGGTCTGTCCAATTTATATCAAGTGCAGTCTAATTTCTATTATCCGAAAGGTATCAGTTGGGCAAACTCACATTCATGTAATTCATGCATAATATTACTTTCTTCTGAAAGTGGCTTAACGAAGGTATAATTGAGAGGTAAAATTCTGAGCCAAAAGAAAGGGAAATCTTGCAGCTATAATTCACACATATAGTTGTGAGTGAACATCAGCTTGGAAACCTGGTTCCTTGGGTCCCTGTGAACCAGTGAACAATGCACTCATACAAATATGTATGCATGTCTGAGTGTGGTGGACATCAGCGGTTGCCTCATCTGACCCTGTCTATAGTCCCCGAACTCTGGCCACTTCCAGGGAGTAGTAGCAGAGTAACCAACCCAGATCAATGAAGCAAAGTGTATAGCTGGCTGGAGGGAAATATTGGTTTAGAGATATAAAAAGACACTCTGCAAGCCTGGCCCTTGACCCATGGAAACTTGCATCCTTTTTCCATTCTAGAAACACGAGAGGATAGTAGCAAGGAAAGACACAAAAAGGACTTGTGCAGTGCGCATGCATGCGTGCATGTGCGCATGTGCGTGGTCTGCATATGTGCGCAAACAGCACACTAAAGGCGGGGACCAACATTGTCATGGCTTAGAGAACTCCCTAAGTAGGCAAGGCTAGCAGCCCACTGAACCCCAGGGATCCAGTGGTCTCAATTCCCTCAGCATTGAGATTGCAGAGCAGCACTGCCATGCCCAGAACTTTCCAAAATTTGGAGACTCGGGATCAAATTCGGGTCCTTGTGCTTGTGAGACAAGCACTTCACAGACTGAACCTTTTATGTTCTGTTTTGCAGGATTAATCAGACTTCTCAAAAAATGTGCAGTTTTATCACTTTGAGTTCAAATGCCTACTTGTTTTTTGTACCTGAAAAGATTTAAAAAAAAAAAAAGAAAAAGAAAAAGAAAGAAAGATGCATGGCCCTCCTTGATTCCTTAACCTTTGAAATGGCCCCAGTGATCCCTGCTCTGCTAGCAAGGTTGTCACACATAAATGAAACTATGGCAAAGCAGAAGCCAGTAGCCATGCCGGTGCTCCTAGGTTCTGTTGGATGTCAATATCCTGCTATGTTACCATGATTTCCTGGTTAGGTACTCTGCTATTTGCTTTATCCTGGAGAAAAGAAAAAAGAGTAGATGAACAGAAATGGAGATTTTGCTGTCAATATGTTAGAATCGTACATATTTGATTTTTCCAATACTTTTAAATGCCCAGCTGAATTCATCACTAACAACTTGAAGACACATTCAAAGATTCTTTAGGAGTTAAGGGAGCTCTGGCTCCTTCTCAAACAAATTAGAAGGCTTCTTCCTTGAAGGGTGTGACAGTCTGTACTTCTAAATCTTTATAATGTACTCCTTAACTTACACAGTGTGGTAGTCTGAAGCAAGGTATGTGAACTGAGTGGCAAGCTGACCAGCTAACAGTGAATGGGAAATCAGCTTATTCTGTGACTTGGCTTTAGGGAGATTATTTCATTAGATTGCAGGGTAATGTTATTAGCATGCAGAAAATTCCTTTTGGCTTCTGAAAATTGTTAATCTAACTTGGGAACTCTAATCCATTCCTAAGGTAGTTTCCATTGTTCTCGATAAACTCAAAACATTGACTTCAACTCATAAAGCTGAAAAATATTTGCAGTTATTTTCGAGTAACAATACCAGAAAGCCTGCCTCATGCTGAGTTAATTCTCATTTTATTTCATTTGGTTCCACTTTATTTTTCCCCAGAAACTCGAGACCGAGATAAACTCCCAGCGAAGAGAGACAGCAGACCACATGCTCTCCAATGGAAGACTGAAGGGAGTCTTCTGAGCAGAGGAGGTGCAGGGCCTCCAAGGACCCAGGAAACATCAGGAAGTATGAGCCCCCTCACTGGGGACCAACTTCAACTATTGCCAGAAGAACCCGAGCCCATTGTCACTTGGATAAGTTCCCTGTCCTTGAATTGAATTATTGTCCTCTGTAACCAGGAAGCCAATTATTGGTCAAGTAGTGTATTCCCAGAGCTGAAGCCATTCTGGTAATTCTCCAAAGGGAAGTGGGGGGTGGGGTCACAACAGAACCTTTTGAAAAATGCAAATGTCCTCTGTGGAATTTCTGGGGAGCCCTGGTATTTAAGGTCAGGATGTCAGCGTGCCCTTTGAACTGGCTGCTATCCTTTTTTTCTGGCTTCCTGTTCCTGGAAGCCTGCTCTCTCTGAATTGTTTTGATTAAGCCCAGTTTAGAGAAGTAGATTCCCTTGAAGCATCCTCCACCATATTTGATGATAAATCTCATTCAATTTCCCGTGTAAGGTGGCAAGCTTTATTGCTTAACAAACATTACATCTACTCTGCAGTAATTTATATCTGAATGGGTTTATTATAGGCGTTGTGTTTCATTCATTGTGCAGCTAATTCCATAGCATGCTGCCTGAGTTCTGGATGGCCATTGGGCCATTATCAGCTTCCAAGACAATTGAATCTTTTCCCTTGCAGTTTCAAGAAAATGGTTTATGAATATGTAACACAAACTGTGTTAACAAGGCAAATATACTTCATTTCTTTTATGGCTATGCCCAGGCCGTGGCATAGCTGTGCATCTCACTGAGAGTAAACTGTGCCTTAATATAGAAACAAGTCCCCTTCAACAGCGCTCTCCCAAGGCCGTATTGCCTTTGCCGAAGCCATGTGCTCTAGTGCGGCTCTCTGTGAAATGAGCCCCAGTCGACCTCCTACGGATTCAATTATCTTCTCTACACGGATGGCACGCTCTTCCCCTGACTTCCCCCAAGCCCGCTTTCCTGGTGTGGTCCTACATGGCATTCTGATTATAAAAGAGCTCCATTTGGGCGCCCTGCCGTCGTGGTAGAAACAGTATTATTGTTCATTTTCTGTGTGGCTCGTTCTCTCTGTACAGTTCCTTGTGACCTTCATTCCACAAGGGAGCTCTCGAGAAAGGGTACCCGAGTCTGCACCATGGCCTCCTAAGTTGACCTCATACCTGCCCACTTACATCTCTGTCCACTGTACCAGTGGTGGTTGAATGACCACCAAACCTCCAAACCTGGAATTTTAAGATGTTCCATCCAGATACTCACTCATGTCTTTTCCCTGTAGCCATGTCTTATGTACAACCCTTTAGGAAGATACCTTTCCTAGGACAATTCTGTGTCTCCTAACTCCCATGGTGCCAGGAATATTCTCTGTGTATGTTATCCTATGAAGGGTCCCAAGCCCACAAGGCTTCTAACCTTAACCTGTGGTGAGACAGCTGTATTTCTGGGGTAATGGATGTTTTAGTCACTTCTAAAGATATAGCTTCTCACTGTTCAACATTTTGACAGCATTCACCTATGCTCTAGCACAAAGCAATCTATTCCTATCTTCTCCTGGTGAAGGAGACAGACTCCTAGTGGCATTTAAGAAGACCCTACTTGACCCTGTGGATGTTTTCCAAGCTGGGTTGAATTGTTCTCCCCTCAGTTTGCGTACCAGATCTGCTGAATTTCCTCACTTCCCAAACCAAGCCAGGTTCCTTCTCTGCTTGGAGTCTTACATACAGATTATGCATCACGTGGAATTTTCTTCCTACCACATCTGCCCCAAATGTGCCAATACCCTCCTTGGAAGACACTTAGGATAATATCTCGGAATTCTGAGGGACTTCTTCACCTCACTCCGAGCCTTTTCTACTCCCCTGGAGCCATGCTTTCCCATTTCATAGTATGTCTTCTGATCTCCTGGTTGGAGGCTTTCTCACTCTCTTACTTCTAAGAACCGCTTTAACAATCATTTTTAAATGTTGCATCTTACTGTAATGCAATGCTATTGTCTTGTAGCTCTGGAAGCCAGAAACACCTGTGTCTGTAAGTTTGGTGACTCCTAGAGGGATAAGGGAACTTTATGTTCCATTGCCCTTTTCCTGCTCCAGCTCAGAGAGCACCTACATTGCTTGGTTTGTGGCTCCTTCTCATCCACTGAGCCTCCTTCAACTTAAAAAGTCCTGCTGATAACACTGTGCCCACAAGGATCATCCTGGGAGCTCCTCCCCAAACCCCATATCATCATCATCTGCAGATCTTTCCCTTTGTAATGTCCTTCTTGCCAGATATATCTCTCATGTATCTGAAGATTTGTATCTGTTAATTTGGGGGGTCATGATTTGGTCAATCTATTTCTCAACTAACCTATGAATTCTCTCACAGCCAGAGATCCCCATCTCTATACCTACCAAATAAAATATCAGTCACATAATGTGGTGTGTGTGCGTGCATAGTGTGGTGTGAGTTCATTGTGTGTGTTTCTGTGTGCACATTAGTATTCAATGAGTGAACAAATGATACAATTTGGTATCATTGGTAGAAACCAGTCGACTACAGAAACAAAACACAGCTCCTTGACCACTTATGTAGTGTCTGTCTTGCCAAAACTATCCCTCTTATAGCTAGTACTAATCATTCCTTCCTATTAGAATTTACCCATGGATCTTCATTGATGCCTTCTCATCTTCTGGGCCCATTACAAAGGCTCCATCAGCATCATTTCTACCCCCAATGATCTATGGCTTCTCATGCTGAGCTGATAGCCTCTTTGAGTAAAAAAAGATGTGCTGACTGGCTGGGTGTTCAGGTAGATCAGCACAGCCACCTGGAGAGAACCCTTGTCTGGCTCTAGACTGACTCGGAGCAGCACTGTCAGACAGCCATGTAGGGACTGAGAGTAGTAAAGTGCGTTTTCAAGGTGGTCACAGCTACAGTTGTCAATCTATAGTCTGAGCTTCTATGCATGTGGACACACACACACACACACACACACACACACACCATACACACACATGGGTCTTTTTGTAAAATTTATTTTTAAGGATTAGAACAGAGATCGTATGCTGGCAGCTGTTGCCTTGATCACTGAATTTTAAAGTATAAGTTTCCCCCCATAAAGTGTGCATAATTCCAGAGTATTTGGGGAGCTATGTTGGCATTAAAGGCACCCAAGTATCCAAATATCTCTAGCCCCTTGGTATCAGAAGATGATCCTTAGCCTAGAGTGGACTAGTAATATGCCAGAGGCTGGACACCTAGACCTGTATGTTTACAGATATCATACCCTTGAAAAAAATCACTCCTGAAAATCCTGTTCTGTGGGCTGGAGACCTGGCCAAGAGGGTAAAGCACATGCCTTGTAAGAATGACACCATGAACTTCATCTCTGGAACCAGGGTGGAGGGATAGAACTGACTCCACAAAGTTGTCTTTGACCTTCAGAGGCACAAGTTTGTCTGTGCCTGCACTTGCACACACACACACACACACACACACACACACACACTAATAGCAATACTAACAAACAACAAAATACTTTTTAGAAGTATATTCCTTACAGTAAAATTGGACTCAATGTCTAACCAATCTAGATTGCAAACCTTGCTACTGGCTTTGCGTTTGGCAATGGCTGTACACTTCTCCGACCACTTTCTTCTTTGTGTGTGAAAGAGAGCATGTGAGGGAGAGAAGATTTGCTTTCTCTCTCGATTGTTTGTAGGATGGAATTGGCTGGGGCTTTAAAGTCACGTTTTTGCTGTATTTCCATCTTGGTACTTGAGCATTCTGGCTTGCTCTCCTCTTCCTCCTTTCTGTAGTGTCTATTGTTCTGAAGGCTTGCTCTGCTCTCAGCAGTTTCTTAAACCATTTTACCAACACTGAACAAGGATGCCACAGCCACAATGAGAGCCTCCGATGGGTCCTCGGAGGAGAGGATGGAACAGGCACTGCCAAGCACACCACAGCGTTTAATGTCTAGAGAAATTGGGGAAGGGCCTGAAGAGATGGCAGTGATTAGGAGTGCTCCCTGCTCTTTTGGAGGACCCATGTCAGTTGAGTTGCAACCACCTACAACTGCAACTCTAGGGGATCTGACACTCTCTTCTAGCCTCTGCGGACACCTAGGAGCACATGCATATACAAACACACATAAACATGAATAAATAATAGAAAAAATAAAGAAAAATGCAGGGAAGTGAACAGATGGTGTGGTGTAGGGGATCAGAGCAATCCTAGGGATCACAGCAAAGCATCCTGGGAAAAATTCGTGCTCTGGCTGACTCCCTGGGGTAGGCACAGAAGTGCACAAAGGAAGCTGGACAGGTGTCACTAGCAGAGCAGTAAACATTTAAGAAAGCCAGCTTACAAAGGGAAAGGGACTGATAGGACTATGAGATGTTAACTAAGCCTGGATCCTTCCTTAAAAGGTGAGACTTGACTGATGTACACACAGTATGGGACAGACATGCAATACAGACAGACAGACAGACATAGGGAAGAGACTCTTCTGAATCTAGTTCAATCACATGCCTTGGCCCATGCTTGGCCTTGAGAATTTGGCAGGAGGAGAAACAGACTAACTATGGGGGCCTTATACAATACAGAAGAAGCAAAAGGCATGGACAGAGCACAGAGGAGCCTGTGGCGAAGAAAGTGTGAGACCTCCAAACCACAGAACACAGTGGAGATGGAGATTTCTTGGGGTCTCCCTGCTGGGCTGCCCTGGCGCTTTACAACAGACTGTGGGATACAGCTCAGTGGGCCCTGACATCAGTGCTCACAGAGTCAGGAATGTGGGGTTTTCAATAAAAGTGCAGGCAATGAGCCCAGAGGGAGCCCCGGCTCAAATGAGCTTTTATATTTTTATGTGGAACGTAATCACGTTTGGTCATGATGGAGGCGGCCCCGTTACTGCTATTAGAGTGTTTATGGTTCTAAAGGGGATAGGAGACTGTGGTGGTACGTGCTTGCAAGTAAAAGCAACAGGGTGTGTGTGCAGTTTCTAGAAACCACCACTAAATACCAAGAACATATGCTCGGGATGATGGCACTGTATCTATGAACCTGGTGAGAGGGCTAGGTGCCCTTTGGCCAAAGAGGGTCCTTTTGGAAGAAGAGAGGTATCATAAAGTCACAGCCACTGGTAGCTCTTCCCCTGCTTCCTCTTCATCTTCTAACCCCCACAAAGTAACTTGTGGTCACTGGACCACTCAAAAATCTCAGCATCCCAGAACACACAGTCAGAGGTATGATAATTCTTGATGTCTGCTCTGACAAATGACCCACAAACTGAGTGGTTTATTAGAAGCAAAAGCACTCCTTCAGAGTCCTAGATGCCAAAAAGTACCAAGCCAAAATGTTGGCACAGTTGTTTCCTTCTGAGGTAGCTAGGGAAGCAACACCATCCAACCTCTGGGCCTTTCTGGGTGTCCTTGGTATTTCTTGGCTTGTGGACACACCCATAAATGCTTCCTCTAGCCGCACACGGTCTCTTTCTTCAGTGTCCAATCTTCAAGTCCTCTTCTAAGGACATCAGCCATGGAGATAGAGTCTGTCTCATGTATGAAGATCTTATGCATCAGTGTCTACCAACACTGCCTTTGAAAATAAGTGCATGTTTTGAGGAGAGGCATGGTATAACCTAACATTTTCCTCTCAGGAGTGTGGCTAAAGCACAGGACAGAAGCGACATAAAGGAGGAGCGATTTCTTATGGGTCATGGTTTCAAAGGGTTTGGTTTGTGGTTGCCTAGCTCTAAGCACTTGACTAGAGTATCATGGCACCAGGGGTGTGTGGAGGTGGAGATACTTCACATCACTGTGAGTAAGAAGTAGAAAGAAATACAAGAAGGAGCCAGAAAAAGATCTAGCCCCAGTTTATATTCATCCAATCTGTACTGGTCCTCCATGGAACTCTGACTAAGAACCTTTGTAAAGGTGTGCATCCATATAGCTACAGCAGGAATAGCACAATGTGTGAGTCACAAAATTGAATACGCCAGAGAAACTAATAGCCTAACATAGAAGTGGGTCTCACAGACATAATGTCAAGCAAAAGAAGTCAGTAAAACACCACACATTTATTTATCCAAGGTTCCCCAGCAGGTAAAACTAGGTCTCTGTATGGTTGGGATTTGGGTTAGTGGTTATCCTGGCAAAGGGGGTGATGAACATCAGGTGTGTGATTACAATGACGAGTCTAGCATATCGGACATTGGTTTTCTTTTTTTCCCCCTGAACCCAGATGTTGTGAATAAGAGGATCATGAAATACCTCAGGTTGCAGAGCTGTCCTCTGTGGTCTCTATGGGTGTCATACTTCTGTAAATGCTTTTTCCAAACCCTACAGCACAGTGCCTGGCTCTTAGAATCTACTGCAAGGGGGCAGAGGGCAGGTTGGTGACACCTCTTGGAGTATCAGCTGTATAGGAAAGGAGCTATGTAAAGAGACCATAAGAAAGCTCAGGGAGTGGGAGGAGTTTGAGAGGGCGAAGGTCCACTCCATATTCAGAAGCCCTCTCACCTTTGAAAAGGTGAGCACCCATTGGCAGCACCATCTATTTTCATCCTAATAGCTTGGGATGTCCGGCTTGTTTCTGCCGTGAGATAAAGCCGTAGCTCAGCTGATCTCATCCTTGTTTCCTTAGCAGTGTGCCCTCTTATCCCTTCCCTGCAACTCACTGCCCTCCTGTCATGCTGACATCTGTCTAGCCTTTCCTAGATCAATCTATACAACCTAAAATAGCTTCCTTCTAAATGGCTCTCCTTTGTGACTATATTCGTCATCACCTGGGAACTGTCTTAAATGTTGATCATGTTCACATGAATCTGTCCTTTTGGTTGGCTGTTTTGTCTTCCCTTTCCCTACATTTATGCTCACTACTGCCCACCATGATGCCTCCAGTAGTTACCAGGAAGTCTCTCCAAACAAAGGGTAATATCCCCAATAAACGAAATCGAGAGCATTTTAAATTTGTTAAGAGATGAATAATATATTTGAATCCTGAGTAGAACTATCTAGCAAGGGTATTTTGCTTGGATTATTTTCTATCTATCTATCTATCTATCTATCTATCTATCTATCTATCTATCTACCTATTTTTTTTCTTTTTTGTGACAAGGTTTCATATAACCCAGACTGGCCTCAAATTCACTATGCCTCCAAAGCTGACCTTGAACTCCGATCCTCCTGCCTCCTCCTCTTAAGTGCTAGGATTATGGGTTTGTGCTACCATTCCAGTCTGCGCACATTGACTCTTGCAATCCTAAACAATCCTAGGAAATGTTTCTGTAGCACTGGAGATAAGTCCTGAAGCACAAAGATGCTAGGGAAGTACTCTAAGGTAGGGAAATCCCCAGACCATTTTTTGCTTCTTTGTTTTTGCTTCGCACTCTTCAGCTTGAGCCTTAGTAATGGTAAGGTGGCACTGAGCTTACTCTAGGCAGGTTAGACAAGGCTTAAATTTATGACTTTCCTCCCTCCGCCTATTTAAGCAGGAATGGCAAGCCACTTCCCTCAGGCCCAGCTATAAAAACTTTCTTTCTTTCTTCCTTTCTCCCTTTCTTTCTTTCTTTCTTTCTTTCTTTCTTTCTTTCTTTTCTTCTTCCTTTCTTTTTTTCAAGCAAAAGAGAGATTACAAACTGGAACCTAGAAATCCAAAAAGATATACATATATCATGGAGTCCAGAGTTCACAAAAGGGAATGTTGGAGTCTGTGACAAGAGAGAGGGCCAAGGAACAACTAAGCAAAATGTGGCACCACTGACTGTTCACTCCCAGTGCTGGCAGTCTGGGACAGAAGTGTCTCGTCTGATAACCCAGCTTATGTGTGTGTGTGTGTGTGTGTGTGTGTGTGTGTGTGTGTGTGTGTGCACGTGTGTGTGTTTATGTGGATTCTGTGATTTTGGATGCATGTGCCCATATTGGAGTACGTATGTAGGGATCAGAGGTCAACCTTTGAAATCCTCCCACCTTGTTTATTGAAACAGTCTCTTACTGACCTGGATTGGGCTAGGCTGCCAGGCTAGCAAGTCCCCAGGGGCCTTCCTGTCTCCTCTTCCATCCCAGCTATGGGCTTTAAGTGCACACAACCATACCAAGGCTCTTTCACATGAGCTCTGAAGGTCAAACTTGAGCTGGTGTCACAAGCCTTTTACCCACTAAGTCATCTCCCTACCTCAAAATCTGTGTTTCTTTGAAATGCGAAGGACATCAATATTTTAGACCTGGTAACAAATGCTGTGCTTCTGAGCAGTGCATAGTCAGTTTTCCCAATTGCTTGAAGCAGAAGTGGTTCATCACTGGTCTTAGTTAAGAGTGGTTAGACCTTGCCTGGAAGGCCCAGGCCTCAGTGCTCTTAGCCTTCTACTCACAATGAGACACAACTCTGTGCACACATCCAATCTCGTTGAGAGAAACAGCCATCATAAAACTAAATTCTCCCATGAATTCAGTGCGGTGTTTTTTGAGTATCCTGTGTGCTTCTCTTTGTTCACTTTGCATGAGAGCCCACAGCCCCTTTATAAAGCCCATCGTGGCAATCCTAGGAAAGAGGAGCGAGGCTACTTTAACATCTGACATTAATTTACAACCTGCCTGGGGCCAGGGTGTCCACACAAGGTGCTAGGCTGGAAAACGCTTCTTTATGGAGACCGGAGCCCTCACTGCTGGCAGCGGCCCCTTTTAATTCTGTCTCAGCAGCTTGGGCCTAACCCTGTTATAGAAAGAGTAACCGTAAATCTGCATGAAGTTTCTGATGATTAGTTTTGCTTGGAATTGGGCCAAAGAGCCAGACTTTTTGCCAATTCCATATGTACATGTAAGCCCTTTCAAGAAAGAATTCAATAATCCTCCCACTAGGCTGGGGATAAGGCGTTGGGGACCTCGTGGAGGAGTCAGCCTCCCTGACTTTAGTTCTGTGTTTAAAAGGTGTGTAAGGAGTCCATGGTGGTCATTTTAATAAGCGATCTAGTAAAAACTCCATTAAACAAACTGTCTCACTTTAACTCGTTGTAGCACACTGATGGGCACAGATTATGAAATTGTTGGGCAGATAATAAAACTGGGAGTTATATTTTAAGTCATTTCCCTTAGCCCGTGAAACTTAGTAGGATGTGAAGCTGGGTTTTAACTCTATCCTGTCTAGTTGCAACATCAGCATTGCACGAAGGAGCAGGCGCCAGGAGAGTATTACAGCAGATTGGACTGTGACCAGTAATATCTTTTACCAACTAGCCAGTGATAATGAATGCATGCTGCCGATTATCCATCTCCCTGACTCTTCTCCCTTACAGATCTGAAGATGTTCAACCTGGGGAGAAGGGTCAGTAGATGAAGTGCTTGTAAGCATGAACATCAGCTTTGGAGTTTGGAGCCCCAGCACCTACACAGCAGTTGTCCAGTGGACTTGATGGCTTCCCTGTGGTGAGGACCGCTGGGGTAAGCTGACTAGCTGCCATAGGGAAATGAGTGAGCTGTGATTCTTGCAGGAGACCACACCTCAGTGACTAAAGTAGGGAGTGACCCAGTCTCTGTCCAAACGGGCTCGTTGGTACATCATGTGTTCAAATGTGGATACACATGCATGTGTTTGTGTGTGCGCACACACACATTCTGGTAATACTCAAGGCAAAGTTGCAGTTGCCTCAGAAAGGAGAGGAGGATGAATAGAAATAAAAGCATGCATGAGTAGAATTGCTGCCTGTGGTTTTTGAAAGGAAAGGGGAAACAGAAATGGGACATCTCAGAACTCTGACTCTAGACAAGATCTTAAAGCAAATTTAATTAATAGCTGTATCGTCTTGACAGAAGTGTTGCCCCGTGTTGGGCTGTAACAACCACAGTCACGTGGAAGTGGGAAGAGAGCTGCCTGCTGAAATCCAGGAGTCAAGGCTTTGCAAGTCAGGTCACTCAGTTTTCTTTTCTTTCTTGTGTCTCAGTGTTGTCTGTCACTGGGCTTATTGCCTTGGCTCCTTCCATCTCAATTCACTGTCTTAAAGAAAGATGCCATCCTTGCTATGTGATTCAACTGCCAGTTCCATCACAAGCAGGAAAACCCAAGCTTCAGTGGGAGAATTCCCACATTTTAAATCCACCTCCCCTTACACCCCTGTGGTCACCCTACCTACTGCCCTGACTTATGATCTCCTCACTTGGCTCTGCTGCCCCAGTGTGGGGGTGAAAGGCAAAAGCCATCTTGCTGGCCACTCAAATGTTGACTTTACTTAAAGAGGACAGCTAGCCTTTTTCTGAAAGGGCTTGATTGGGGTGTATTTGAGATCCATCTGCAAGCTGCGGGACATCCCAACGGAATCACTCAGCACATGTGGGTATGTGAGAAAGCATGGGTACATACATGTGCGGGAGATGACCCCTCACCAGGTCCAAAGCACATCCTGAATAAATTCAATCATGTGATGTTAGAGGATTGATCAGCAGGTAGATTTGGCATCAAGTCCCATTGACAGGGGAGAACATAGAAATCTGTCATTCCCTCCTCATGGTTTCCTGTCCGCTCAATGCCATAACAGTACATCAATCCTATACAGTGGGGAGAGGAGAGGAAGGTCATGAAGGAGACCCTTTTGTAGCACAGACTGGCTCATCTTCCCTGGCTGTTGCACCCCCACCACCCTAAGCAGAAAGAAGCATGTGCCTGCCCCCTGGCAGGTTTACACTCAGCAATGACCTATCTTTGAATGGCTTTGGAAATTTTGCAAGGCTATCTTCCACCATATTACAACAAAGAGACCAAGTCCTAAAGGGGTTAACAGATCCAGGTAGAGGTTCTGCTATCAGCTCTGCTTTGCTCTCCATTTCCAGAACATTCAACTCTACTTAGGTATTTTGGTTGTCAAGGCTGAGGAAGAAGAGAGGCTTTGCTCTCAGTATCTGATAAAGGGGACAAGAAGCTCTGCAGGGCATCCTATAATGTGCAAGACACCCCTACCTTCAAAAATGATCTAGTCCAGCATTGTAGGGTGTCCAGGTGGGACAAACCCGAATCAAGAAAAGGACATGTGTTTTATGCAAAATCATATTCACTTATCAAAATCATCCTGAGCTTGGAAGCAACTGGAAAGTCTCTGAGTGTCCCTCCTTTAAATTGTTTTTGTTCCCCTCTCTACAGCTTACTCCTACAGGATCCCCCATGTCGCTCTCCAGTTTACCTGATTAAGGCTCAGCCCCCTGATCTCCAACTTTTAGAGATGAATGGTCATATTTAGAGACTTTTGGGTATCATAATTTTGGATAGAGTTGCATGGCTGCATTAGGAACCAAGAACATCTGAGAAAACCCCTAAAAAATAAAAGAAGTTAATAGAATATCTATATTATCTATATTTAAATATATATGTGAATATTTATTGTACATAATTTATATATTATACAATTATAATTATATAATTATATGATATATTAATATTTAAATATATATTTAAAGATAATGTTAGAAGTTTAAGTAATTGCAAGCTAAAATACACTAGTTTGAGCACCCAACACAAACAGCAGCTATGGGTTGAAGCTGGTTGGGGTACACTGTGGTTGTAGGTAAATACACTGAATGCTAATGGTTTTATAATAGTCTTATTAATTCACCCTTCGTAGTTAATGTTTAAGATAAACTCTGTGTCTTTAGAGTAATTTATGCGTTCCACTTTTAGAGAATTCCAGCGGAATGAATATGAATATAATCATTTTACACAAATGTTCTCCAAGGAGGGAGCAGAAAGCATGAACCAGGCAGACTCCCCACCGCTTAATTCATAATGGATCAGCCGATTCATTCCTTATTAATTTAATGGAGTACAAGTAAGCATCGTAGCAGCTTGAGTTTAGGAGTGTTTCACAAATGGGGCTTTTTGTCTGTAATCGCTTAATCCTGCAGGCTAGGCCTCATAAATTGAATAAAAGAGGGAACTGGGTTTTAATTAAGTCCAAGGAATGAGGCTGCGTCCAAGACACAGCCACCGCTGACAAGCACAGGGGGCGTGGAGTGTGTTTGGTTAATACCCCCTGCTAATGGTATCCTGGCCCAGGGAACCCCTGGCCAGAACCTTTTGATGTCACACTGGAAGGGAAATCCTTTCCCCTCATCAGATGGCTGCATAGAGGGCAGAGAGAGAAGAGAACAGATTAGTGTGAGCTCTTGCCAGCCCAGACCTCCCCACTGGGCTGAGGTTCAAGCTAAAAGGATAGGCAGACGTTGACTGCCTCTTTTTTGTGTGTCTATCCATGTCTGGCTTGGAGGCTGGCTGCTGGTGAGTCACACTGTCCACTGAGAAGAATTCTTTTCATGGAAGTTGTGCGCCCTGTGGGGGGAAGAGTTTGATGTCCACACAAGACAGACTTAGGTCAACCTGTGGGCGCATGTTATAATAGTTAAGTGTTTTAGAATAGAATAAGGATGGGGTTATACAGGTAACCAGGAGGCCGGAGTGAGTCTGTGTGCTAAGGCACTTTGCAAAATAATAAGTCATCTGCACGGTGAGGTGGCTTAGCGAGTAACAGGACTTGCTGCCAAGTCTGACAACGTCACTTTGATCCCCAGTACCGAGTATTTTAAATACCCACTGTTCTGGTGAGCAGGTGCTGTACAGGGATTCAAACAAACCCATGTTTACATTTCTGAGGCTTCTCATCATTTCATCATCCAAAAAACAAGACTAGATCCTGGGTTTCTGCATAGTTATTGTTTAACTGCTTTATATGATGACAATCACCTTAATATTTTAGGGAGGGAAAAAACCTTAAAAATACAAGCAACATTATCTATCTAAAATTCCTCCAAACAAAGATAACACCTTCATTCTCTTCTCCTCTTTTTCCTTTCTCTCCCCCAACTGACATTACTGACATGCTACTCAGTTGTGAGTCCATTCAAAAAGATGGCTAAAGACGGGCTGGCCTCTAATGCCAGGCCTCTAGAGATCTGGAGGGACACAGTCACATAACAGATGGCAATGCTAGGTAGTAAGAACAAGTCTCTGTATTCCAGGCTGGGGAGGAGATCAGGGTAGGCAGACTTCAGGAAGCAATGGCGGATGGGGCTGATGGCTGAATCAATAAAGTCTCATGCATAGACAATGGTGTCATGGGATGGGAACTATAGAGAGGCTCAAAAGGGGATAGATGGATCTCCTGGGAAGTGGAAATAGAATAGCTTTCACAGGTGGATTGAGGGTATGTGGAGTTGGGACAGAGGATCAGGTTGGGGAGTAGAGGGAGAGAGTATTGGTAGAGACAACTAGAATTGAAGGATATTTAGGAGGTGAGATAGAAACTAGTACAATAGAAACCTTAGTGAAGACTCACAGTAATGAGAGACAGGAAGCTTAAACTGTCCATCTTCCATAATGAGACAAATCTTCCAGTGCAGGGATTGGGGCACCAACCCAGCCACAAAACCTCCTACCTACAATTTGTTCTGCCTGCAGGATGTGCTGGTATAAATCTGGCACGGAACTTGTGGAAGTGGCCAACCAATGACCGGTCCAACCTGAGACGCATGCCATGAGACGAAGCCCATTCCTGACGCTGCCTGGAGGGCCAGGAACCAGAGTCTGATAGAACCAAACATGATCTGAATGAATAAAAAGCTAATGAGATGACTCCTGGTAATACTCTGCTCTACTCAGACTGGAGCCCAGTGTCATCTTCATCAGAGAGCTTTCATCCACCAATGGGGGCAGAGCACAGCCAAACATTAGACAGAGCAGAGAATCCTGTGGAAATGAGGGAGGAAGGGTTGTAAAAGCCAGAAGGGTCAAGGACACCACAAGAAAATGACCCCCCAGAATAACCAATCAGGGTTCAGAGAGGCTCATGGATACTGAACAGATAACCAGGGAGTATGCATGGGTCTGGTCTAAGTCTTCTGCATATATGTTATGATTGTGTAGCTTGGTGTTCTTGTGGGACTCCTAACAATGGAAACAGGGGCTGTCTCTAACTCTTTTGCCTGCATTTGGGACCATTTTCTCCTACTGCCTTGTCCAGCCTTAATATGAGGGGATGTGCCTAGTCTTATTAACTTGATATGCCATGTTTGGTTGATATCTCTGGAAGACCTGCCTTTTTCTGAAGAGAAATGGAGGAGGAGTGTCATATATGTATGTGATATTTGTTTATTTAAATCTAGAATCCAAATATGAGAAAAATTGGCATTTGTCTCATACTTTTGACTTACTTTGTTCAACACAATAATCTCCATTTCTATCCATTTCTATAAATGATATAGCCTCATTCTTTACAACTAAATAATACTTCTTTACATGTAACTATCACATTCTTGCCATCCAGTCATCTGAGGATGGGCATCTAGGCCTGTTCCCCATCCATCCAGTCATCTGAGGATGGGCATCTAGGCCTGTTCCCCATTCATCCAGTCATCTGAGGATGGGCATCTAGGCCTGTTCCCCATCCAGGCTGTTGTGAGCAGTGCTGTGCAAACTTGCCTGTGCAAGCACCTCTGCAGAATGCTGGCTCAGATTCCACAGCGTGCTTGCTTCATCCATGGCGATCACTTTCTTAGTGTTTCTCATGGCTCTGTGTGTGTGTGTGTGTGTGTGTGTGTGTGTGTGTGTGTGTGTGTGCAAGCCTGTGTATATAGCTGTGTCTGTGTGTGTCTGTGTGCATATGTGTGTGTGTGTGTGTGTGTGTGTGT
>JADRCD010218957.1:0-28573 GCA_019843815.1 Montemys delectorum
ACACAGATTTCATAATTGCAGCCCAGCTCTGTGAGGGCTAGGGGAAGGCAGGGCCGGAGGCCATCCCTGGGGCTCTTGGTCCTCTGACAGCCCTGAGGCTGATTAAAAGCTGGAGTGAGTGGAGAGAAAGACAGCCATGAGAGACTGAGTGCTTCGAATCTGATCCTTTTAGAACAGTTGAACTGTCACTAGGATGGTAAGGCAAGCAAGAGGTGGGCAGAGCAAGGCTATCCTTGGCTTCACCTTGGCCCTGGGGCTTATTGCCCCTGCCAGACACCCTCCCCCACTCCTCTGCAGAGCCTTTGTTGGGCCATTTCATTGAGACATCACTTCTCTCCTGGGATGGATAAAGCATAAAACACCAGGCAAGACCTGCGCATGTGTGCTGCGGAATCACTCAGGGCTGAAGGAGTAATATTAATAATAGTCTGGTTTCCCTGAAGCACAGATGGGATATGGAGAGAGCTAGCCACAGGCAGCTGAGCGCAGAGAAGTTCTCAGTGGGCTTGTGGAAGAAACATGGACTTTTTTTTTTTTTTTTTTTTTTTATGTTTGTGAATGTGTGGCTGAAATTTAGCATGGCCTTCAATTGAGAATGAAGGTGAGGAGACCAACTCTGCAATGTGACCTGTCACTCAAAAGATGTCACAGAGGCATTTTACACCACCTCCTGCTCCTGCTCCTCCTCCCCCTAGTCCTCCTCTCCCTCCTTCAACTCCTCCTCCTCCCCTTCCACTCCTCTCCCCTTCCCCTGCCCCTCCTCCTTTTCCTCTTCCCCTTCTCCTCTTTTGTAGATATTTCAAAATACTGACTTCAAAATTATGGGTGTTACACACTTCAACTAGATTTTCATCATCTAATGTGTTAAATGTCAGTGAAGAAGAACTTAACACAGTTTTTTAAGGTACTTAATCTACAAATGAGTTTCCTGGATGACGCTGTGTAATTATGCATTTTGGAAACATCATTTAGAGAAAGGATGCATAGGTTTACTTCAGGTGGCCAAATTGTGTGTGTGTGTGTGTGTGTGTGTGTGTGTGTGTGTGTGTAACAAGGTTGGGGTGGGATTCGGAGGCAGGGACCCATATCCTGCAGGGAGGCCTTGTGTCCTCAAGAAGGTTAGGAGTCCTGTTCAGGGGTGAGGATCTACTTCTAGCAAGGAAGTTTCCTAGTTTCTTAAAGTCATTTAGGGGAGGGTAAGGTTTACCTCAGTTCACAGCTCCAGGTGACAGCCATCACTCTACAGGAGTCAAACTCTGGTCATAACACATCCACAGTGAAGCAGAGAAACAGATGCATGCATGCTTCGCCTGCTTGCTTGCTTGCTCCTGCTACCTGAGACTGAGTGTTGCCTAGGAAACAGTGCATCCTACAGTGGGTTGGGCCTTCTCGTACCAGTTAACTTAATTGAAACAGCCTGTTATAGGCAGATCCAGGGTAAGCAGTCCCTCCTGACCTCTCTTACCAGATGATTCTGGGTGTGTCAAGGTGACAGTTGAAGCTGACCACCGCAGAGCTGCTCAGTTGAGTGTCTTCAGGAAGACTGGGAATCAGGCTCTGGGATGAGGGCCTGCTTCTTGCATGAGAGCCCGAAATCTTGTGTCATAAGGAGGTTCAAACATGACAGCGGGTAGAGGAGACATCAGCGTCCGCTAATTCATGAAGAATAACTGCTGTTCCTGGTTTCTCCCATGATAGACAGCCACTATGGGCGACCTCGATCTCTGGAGAGATGGATTGATGCTGACACAGTTTACTCTGGGTAATTAGTGAACTCTAGTGAGTGGCCAGCCTGGGCATCTATCTACTCTTGAGAATAAGCTGACACTATTCGTGTTCTGGGAAGCAAGTGAACTGTTGCAGTTCCTGGAGGAAGTGCCATGTGAGGAGTGGGACTATGAGGATGGGGTGGGGTTTTGAGGATGCAGGGCAAAAGCCTTTCAGAACAGGTCATTGTTCTATGTTCCCGGCTTCATCTCTCCTCTTTCTCCCTGGCCACACAAATCTCACTCTCTATGCCCCTCCCCCAATAAAGCTTGAAGCATCTTCCTTTTGAACTTCGCCATGCCTGTTGGGCCAAGATAGACTAAGAAAAGCTTTGGGACTAAAACACCTCCAGTCCCACTGTGAACAGGGGCCACTCTGCTCCAGGACAACCTCAACCAGCACTTTCCCTGTCTCCTAACAGGGAACCAGCAGTAATGGGCAGGCTCTGGGCATTCCTGCACAGAGTGGTATGTCCATACACGAAGCCTCCAGGGCAGGGATATAATTCTCCATGGGAGAAGACCATGGCATTGAGGTACCACACCCTCACTGTCCCCTTCAGAGACAGTGCCTGTCCTTCAAGGCTTGCCTGAGATAGTCCTCTCTCTCCTCTCCCCCCACCTCTCTCTGTCCTCTCTCTCTCCCCATAGACTCCCATGCTTGATTTGTGTACATAAACACACTTTATCCTAAACTATCCAGTCTCCTAGGTGTGGGCAGATGGCAATGCAACCGTCTGCAAGCTCTCCCACCCCACCATGGACTGCCCATGATGTGGTGATAATGTCACCAGAAAGTGAGACTTCAACTGAGGCAGCCTCTACTGGACTGGGAACCGTGGCCCCTGAGTGATGGCGGTTGGCTTGAGAACCCGGAGCAAAATGTACGATCGATGGCACCCCATTTGAAAGGAGCCATCATAGCTCAGTGTCTGTGTGCCTTTTATTGGCAAATTGACAATTGAGAGTACCGGGAGGGAGGTACCCTCAGTTGAGAAACTGATTTGATCAGGCGGGCTTATGGCCATGTTCTGTTAAAGACTGTCTTGATTGATGACTGGTGTGGGAGGGACCGGGCCGGCCACTGCAGGTAGCGCCGTCCCTAGGCAGGTGGGCCTGAAAGTGGTGGGTGCACAAGGCAGGGAGCATCCTATCGTTGCTGCCCCAGGTTCCTGCCACTACTTCCCTTGGCGATTGTGACCTGAAAGAGAAAGACGAGGCAAACCCTTTCCAGATGACTTTGGGCTAAAATGTTTCACCACAGCAACATGGAGGAAACTAGAAGAATGTGTTTATTTGTCTCCCTGGGGCAAGTAAAGCTATCTATTCTGCCACGGTTTCAGATGAAGCTGGGACAGGGTTACAAGAAGAACCTCTCCTCCATGAGCTGGCTGCCCAGCCCGGGTTCTGGAATGGCTCCCTTGGAAGAGCTTGGGAGCCTCTGAGCCTTGGCAAACCGGTATTCAACTGCTGCTGTTAGAGCGCCCCCTTGAGGTTGCAGTCCGGTGCGTCTGTCTGGGGGTGTCAGCTGCATTTACAACCTCACCAGCATTTGAGGGGCAAAACCCCCCAACTACCAACCAGCGAAAACAATCGAGTAAATAAAGCGTGCACATTTGAAGGATATGTTGTTTGTGAATTTGGACTTGCATCCAGTGGCAGGGGCACTCTCTCCTCCTTCTTGCCCACAGAAGCGTGCCCAGTGTTTGTTGAAACCATTCTAAGCAGGTAATGAGACCAATTTGCAGGAATCTTGTGAGGCAATTGTTGAGTATACCAACGATAAAAAATGAAATGAGACAATATTAAAGTTGATTGAATTTTTATTAAAATTGAAGCTAGTAACAAAAACTTGGCACTGATGAATTTAGTATACTTTATTATCTGTGCACTTACATTTAATTATGTCAGTTGTAGCTAACGGTATTTATTAGTGGAGCGTTAATCATCTGGTGCATCTCTTCCCAGTACCTCTCTGACTAGCCTGAAATTGACTGAGGTGGGAATATGTATAAACCTCATGCAGAATATACCCATTAGGCAGCTGTCGAGCATGCCTGGACCCCGTGGGAGGCCTATCCTGTGGCAGATGTTACTGTCCTTTCTGGTGGGGAAGGCGTGGTTATTAAGTCCTTTGGAGGGATTGGCTGGAGAGAGAAGGAGAAGGAAGAGACTGTAGTTGTCATGGGTCTCTGTGTGTCCTAAGACCCTAATATTTGGAAGAATGCAGGTTTGACACAGAAACAGCAATTATTTGGGATGATACTATTTTTAGTTGTTTGTTATTTGGATTCTCTAGGTTACTTGTCAGTGTGGCAGACCATACCTGAGTTGCCCATGGAAAATCCTGGGGAAGGAAAACGGAAAGGATTGCAATACAGCCTTAGATGTGGGGAGGGTACCCACTGCACTCAACAAGAACACTTAGTGTTGAACAAGATGCCACGGTGCCAAAGGAATCCACAGCTCAGTCAGCGTCCCTCAGTCTGCCTTTCGTTTCTTGCCATTCAGTAGTCAGAACAACATGGTGGGATCACACACACACACACACACACACACATGCACACATACATTTCATACCACACACACACATATGCACACATCACACACATGCACACACATTCACACCACACACGCATGCACACACATGTGTACATGTGCACACATATGCACACACATATTCACACCACACATGCACACACACATCACATACATGCATACACACCACACACACACATGCACACATATGCATGCACACCATACACACATATGCATGCACACCATACACACATGCACACCACACACACATGCACACACACCACACACATATACACATGCATACATGCACACACGTACCATCTGGAGGCCTTCTCTCCTCCTCTTTGTCTTTTCTTCCACTGTTTGAGGCTTCAGAAGTAAATCAAATTAAAAGCAGACTTGAACCAAGTCCAAGTTGTCAATAGCTCCATGCATGAACCTAGTGCAGGCTCCTAGGACAGCGGCTCAGCAGCTTGTGTGATGCTGTCCTGCAGCCCTAAATGGTCATGGTTGCCCCTGCCTCCTGCCATCTCCTTTCAAAGACATCTGTGCAAAAGAAGCAGCTTTTAAATAGTGTTCATAATTCTACCTAAGGTTATAAGCCCATGCTGTGTCACTTTGGGTCTGTTCTCTGTCTCTCTGTGTGTGTATGTTCATGAATGAGCGCGCGCACATACACACACCTGTGCACACTTGTGGAGGCCAGGGAGGGTGTCGGTGCCCTGCTCTGTCATTCTCTGCATTATTCCCTTGAGACAAGCTCTCTCACTGTGACTGGAGCTAGGTTGGTGGACAGAAGTCTCCAGGGATCCTTCTGACCCTTCACACACAGTGCTGACATTTTGTGCGGGTCCTGGGACCTCCACGCAGATGTTCATGCGTGTGCAACTGGCACTGCCACCTACAGAACCCTCTCCAACCCATGTGCCAGCTTTTAGGATCTGAACATCCTATGTGGAGGTCACAATAATTTAAAAATAATACTCATATATTTAATTGCCTGTATATTTGAAGGGTCCGTGGCCTTGAATCAACAGCCCAAGTACTTCAGGGAACAGACAGGTTTCTGTGGAAGAATGTTAAAATTCATTGCTCAGGATTGACAGCCAAATGGAGCCTTCTTTTTTAAGTTTTTCTTTGTCTCTTCGGCAAAATAGTAATTCGAAAACTGAGCTTTGTTAAGACTAAAATGTGCCCCAGGGTTGGCAAGATGGTTCTGTGGATAAAGGTGCTTGCTGCGAAGCCTGACAAGTTGCATTTGGATCCAGGTGTCCATCTGATAGGAGAGAACCAACTCCTGCAAGTTCTCTCTCTCTCTCTCTCTCTCTCTCTCTCTCTCTCTCTCTCTCTCTCTCTCTCTCTCTCTCATATGCACACATGCATACATGCACTCATGCACACACTCATACACACACACACACACACACACACACACACACACACACACAGATATGGTGGGTCTAAATTTCAAAACCTTCCACTAGGTAGGAAGAGTCTGTTCTGTCAACTTTGATCACAGTCTCACTAGAAGCTATAAACAGGGGGCTGGAGAGATGGCTCAGCAGTTAAGAGCGCCAACTGCTCTTCCGAAGGTCATGAGTTCAACTCCCAGCAACCACATGGTAGCTCACAACCATCCGTAATAAGATCTGATGCCCTCTTCTGGTGTGTCTGAAGACAGCTACAGTGTACTTACATATAATAAATAAATACATCTTTTTTTTTTTTTTAAAGAAGCTATAAACAGAAGTGGCACAGTCAGGGGACAAGATGAGGAAGGCTTAGCATTCAGTCCTCTGGGAAGGGTCTGCAGTGACCAGTCTAGCAGGAAGGCATGGAGGCTGAGCAAGGGAGACTCCAGCTGCTTGGGGAGCCACAGCTGGCCTGAGGGAAGCCCCCAAGTAAGTAAGCACTGAATTAGCACGCCAAGTTGTCTGTCATGAGACCTGCCTGTGTTCTACAGCATACCCAAGAGAGGATCACAGAATCAGAGGGGTGGGGTGGGGTGGGGAGAGAGAGAGAGAGAGAGAGAGAGAGAGAGAGAGAGAGAGAGAGAGAGAGCACTAACAACTAACAACAGGGGACAGTGACCTGAGAATTGGAAGCAATGACACTTACCTCTAGTTCTGGGGACCCTCAAAGGCTGAGAGCTGGGGGATGTCAGTGAATCTGTCACATAAGTGGGGAATCTGGATGGATCCACTCATCCAGTACCACCCCGTGACCATGACCATGTTAACAGCCTTTACAGCACTCAAGCACCCTAGGCCAGAACTCTGTGGAGTCAACACATGTTGTCTGTCCAAGGCTGGTGTCACTCTTGGCACTGTGAGGGAACCCCACTGTTCCCAGTCCCACACAGAGCTCTGTGTATCCTCTCTCTTCAGCAGCTACTTTCGTCGATGTCATAGACATAGAGGCTGATGCCTCAGGGTCACAGGCTGCTTGCTCCATGAAGGGTCAGGAAAGGGTTTTAAATCTCCTTCATCTGTTCCCCAAAGTACCCAAGTCCTCTAGCTCTGGGGGCTCTGCCTTTTCTTTATACCACAAATGCAATGGCCTCGGGCTACTTAACGCTCATCACAGCATTCTTTTTTCCCCCATTGGATATTATATTTATTTACATTTCAAATATTATCCCCTTCCCCAGTTTCCCCTCCAAAAACCCCTTTTCCCATCCCTCCTATCCCCTGCTTCTATGAGGGTACTCCTTCACCAACCCACCCACTCCTGCCTCACTGCCCTAACATTTCCCTACTTTGGGGCACTGAGTCTCCACAGGACCGAGGGCCTCCCCTCCTACTGATGTCCAATAAGGCCATCCTCTGCTACATATGCAGCTGGAGCCATGGGTCCCTCCATGTGTATTCTTTGGTTGGTGGTTGAGTCCCTAGGAGCTCTGGGGGATCTGGTTGATTGATATTGTTCTTCCTATGGGGTTGCAAACCCCTTCAGCTTCGGAGGCACTCAAGAGCTAAGAAGCTAGGCAGCAAATGGCCATCCCATCACACTGATGCCTAGTCCAAGTTGGGAAGGCTGCCACAGGGCCGCCTCTGCCCCACCCAGGCATACTTAAAGTCCCCATCTGTGTCGGGTCTTCCACCTTTGCAGGTGAGCGTCAGTCAACAGAGTCAGCAATGGACAGTATGGCTAAAGGCCGAGTACCAGGGAGAGGCTGGGGTCAGCGCCTGGGCAAACAGATGGATACCACAGTAGAATGACTGTGGGGCACTCTGGTTCCCTTCCCTTCCCTGAGGCAGCTCCCCTAAGACCTGATCTCATGCCCCTAGGGAATTGACAGGGCCACTCCATGTGGAGGCATGCAGTCAGGGTGGGAGTCCCCATGTGGAACTTTGCAGCTGCTGCCCCATCCTTCCAAACTTATTCATTCTGGAAACAAACTCCCTGGGGCCCTGGGTCCAAGCCAGGGAAGTGATTCAGACCCAGCTCTGCCTGGCCTCTTACACAGCTTAAAATAGCACAGTGGCTAGCTTCCTCCCTCAGACCCCATTCAGCTCCCAGTGGAGCGGCCCCCAGCAGACCTGCCCCCAACTTAATGCTCATGAGGTTCACTGCTAGCTTTCTGGTTCTGGTCCCTGTCATCAGGCCTTGAGTCCCCTCATTCCCTCCTTTCCCATCCCCTCTCCTCCCCTTTCCGATGCTTGCCTGTTGTGTATCTAGACAGAGACTACTAAGGGCTCCAGGATCCAGCTAGCCTTATCTTACTTCCTCTGGGGCTGAGCCTATACTTAGAGCTGGTCAAGGTCAATGGGGCAACCCTCCCCTTCCCTGAGCAGGACAGAATTGATGGAGGTCTTTGAACTGTGGAAGGGGGAGGTCTCAAGGTCTTTGGGCTGTTCTGAGCCTGGGATAATGCTGCCTGCATGTTACTGTTTTACCTCCCTTTCTAGGAGCCCTCGCCAGGATATACAAGTAGACCCATTGAGCGCTCTTGGGAATGCCTCACCCAAGATGCTTGGGTGAGCATCAATGTAGAGGGATGGCTGGAGGGACCTGGGGCACTGTTAGCTTTTCTAGGAGGGTTGGCTCTCGGGGAGAACTTGAGTGGAAGATAGAAGAAGGGATTGTGAGCACAGAGGGAGACAAGGTGTGTATTTGTGAGGAGGCCATCTCCAGCCTACACTTTCCCAAAGAAGTGAATCACTGTGAGACTAAGGCATCCTGGAGGAATGGCTTCTGAGGCTCTAGCTTGTTCTCTGCGTTGGGCTTGAGAACAGCGTGTCTCTAGGGCAGCTGATAACTGAATCAACAGCTATTTTGCTTTAATTCGTTGAGCTCAATTGCCTAAACCTAATTACCATGCTCCCCAGCCACGTGGAACCTCAAATCCTCTCTGAGATGTATATATCCCATGTACATATCTGGGTAACAGGTAGCAGTGGTGGGCACGACAGACAGATGGACAAATCCTAATGACAGCACCATACCAAGTGAAAGTGGTGGCCAGGCAAAAAGATGTGCTCACTCATGTGGCCAGGCAAGCTCACTTACAGCATCCGGGTGGCTCTAAGCTCCAGGCCTGCAACGTGATGCCAGAGGCCAGATTCTCCCCCTCCCATAATACTACCTCAGTGGAGCAGGGGACAGAGGGAGGACATTTGTAAAAGGTGCCCTGGGAGTGTAAGGCTTGTTTGATCACAAAGAGTGGGTCCTTCAGATGCAGCATGCAGGGTATCTGTGCTTTATGTCACCCCTCCTCCTCACATACCCCTTATTGTCTACTCTATGTGGTGGGAATGTGGGGGGGGTGGTGTCAGGGCAGAGGGGTAAGGGTAGCCAGAGGCAGCTGACCACACAAAGCAAGGTGAGTCAGGGAAGCAGAGCTTTGGAGCGGAAGGTGACACAGAGGACAGCCTAGGCAAGCAGGGCTGTGCTGGGGTCAACATCAGGGATGTAGAGGCTCTACCAAGGGACTCCTTAAGACAACTGAGAGACACACCCACACATTATGCTTGCACTGGTGCAGTACTCATGTGTACATGGGGGCCAGAGGTCAACCTTGAATCATCTACTTTGTTGCTCTGAGATAGCATCTCTCATTGGCTTGAGGCTTACCAATTATGCCAGAATGGCTGGCCAGTGAGCTTCAGAGATCTGCCTGTCTCCAACCTTGTATTGCAAAGTGTTCACCACTTTACTTAGCTTGTTTTAAATATGGGTTTGGGGACTTGCATGTATCAATGAGCAGTCTTCTCAGCCCTAAGACTGTGTATCTGTCTGTCCGTCTGTCTGTCCGTCTGTCTGTCTGTCTATCTGTCTCTCTCTCTCTCTCTCTCTCTCTCTCTCTCTCTCTCACACACACACACACACACACACACACACACACCCTTACCATTAGGTAACTCAGTGAGGTTTGTATGCTCTTTTGGCAATCACCACCACTATCTAATTTCAGAACATTTCCATTGGCTCCCAAAGAAAGTTGATATTAATTCTCTGTTTCATTCATATTATCCCTTCCCCGGCAACATTAATTTGTTTTCTGTGTCTGTGGCTCTGTCCGTGAGATCATATTAAATGTGGCCTTTGTGTCTCATTGTCTTAGCTAGCATACTGCTTCGCAAGGCTCATTCATGGAGCAGCCTGTGCCAGCACAGCATTTTTTACTTACAAATAATATCCTCTTGTATGGATACACTGACTATGCCACCAGTCACCTGCTGATGGTCATGTAGGCTGTACTAACCTCATGGCTATTGCACATACTCTTTACATTGTGAGTGCTTGTGTAGATTTTTTTCAGGTAGGTCCTTAAGTGTGAGATTGTGGGATTACTTGGTAATTTTAACTTCTGAAGAATTGCTAAGATGTTTTCATGGTGTGCTCTGTGAGATGAGGGAAGAGGAGATTGGAAGAGGTGGTTCTTCTCTATTGGAAAGGTACAGAGAGTCTTCAGAGCCCATGTTGTGGGGAGTAGCCTCACGACCAAGTCAGTTTTATCCAATTCAAAGCTGAAGCTGCAAGCAGGACAGAGGGTAGTACGGGAGAAAGAAGCCCGGAATCTGTACGTGGTGTGAGTCTGGGCTCCAGAGGCAGAACAGCCTCCCCCGAGACGTGGGCAAGCCTTTCTCGTGGCCTGGAACTGAGTCTGGACTTCCCCCTCTCTGCAGTGACCTCACTCCTGACAAAGGTCAAAGGCTCCTATGGCCTCTCCTCCCTCGCCCTAGAACTCTGCTCTAAGGACTGTGCCCCACCCAGGCTATCTGCACAGCAGGCATGTGGTGCTGCCCTGGCTGAGGAGTGTGAGTGTGGCAGGTCATGGCGGGGTTCCTCTTGTTCACCCTACCTGAGGAGAGTCTCTGCCAGAACCAGGCTACTAGGCCCTTCCCAGTATGAAGAGAGAAAAGGGGCAGAGAATTGTCACAGCATCTGAATCAGGGACAAGGGGGAGTCAAGGGTCACCCTTTCATGTGCAGAGCTGTGCCGCATTCAGCCTGGCATCACAGCCTGGCATCACAAGTCCTTGTCCTCGGGTTAACCTTGCTTCTTCCTCCTCTCAGACCTGGCCCAGGATTCCTACAACAGGCCCGTTGGAACCAGACTAGAGCCTTCTTGTTCAGCCCTGGGGCTTGCAGCCCTGTCCTGCCTATCTAACCATATGAAGGTCATAAGCAGGCCAAAGCCACAGCGGACACAGGCTTCCAGCCTCAGGACCCTTCAGCCCTCCACGCTTGCACAGCCTGGCTTGGCTCTCAGCCTGATGGATCTTTCAGAGGGTGACTGGAAACACAAGCCCAGAAGTCCCTGGGGGCCCTACATATGCCCATGTTAACTCTTTCTTTATAAATCCATGGCATTTTGTTGAAAAGTCTTCTTATGAGATGGTTAGTTTATCAAATCAAGAGGAAGCCAGAATAGATATAAGATGATGTGAGCCACAGATACAGGAACAGAGCTCCTTGCTCCCAGCAAGAAAGATTTTTGAAGAAAAAACATGATTAAAAAGAAAGGTATTCCCATGAGCCAGGCCAAGCCGATTGAATCACTGGGAAGAAAATGACAATCTGAGTTAGAGTTTTTATCATTTTCAGCCACTAATGCCCCAGGAGAGCTGAGAACATTTTTCTGGATGCTCCTGAGAACAGAGTCAGTTTCCACAGGATATGGGAGGCTGGGCCTCAGTAGGCGTGTATCTTGGAGACCCTTCTCTGAGAGTAACTAAGGCCACCCAGGAGATCATTTTGGCTTCTCTCCTGTAAGAGGCATCCCTGGCCATGAGCAGTTCCTGACACACTTTGGGTCCCGGCCCCAAATTGGGAGCATGGAGCCCTACCTAAGAATGCAGGAAGTGAGAGGCTCTGCTGGGTCCCCCCCCCCCCAGGAACATAGAGGTCCTCTTGGCATCTAGATCTCACCCATGCCCTTTCTTCTTTGACAAAGGCTCACTGTCTCCTCAGCTTCCAGACAATGGCCTTCATAATTCATACTTATTGTGTGTGGATGGAAATAAAACTTTCATCTATGAGGTTCCTAACCCTGAATTTCTTGGGAAACCTCAGATGATCTTTTCCTACTGAGTTGAATTTTATAAACCCAGAAAAATACTCACTTCAGAGCACATTCTGTACATGAGGGAGAGAAAAATGACCTCTTTGTGTCTGCTTGGACATAGCTTCACGTTGGGACAGTGGCCAGCTATGGATTTGGCCTGGGCCAAGATCCCTCATAGAGGGTCCTCCAGCGCCATGCAACAGGAGGCAGTTCCACCCGGATTCTGGAAAGCTGGTACCCCACGGTTGTGGAAAGACTGGATCAAATCACACCACCAAGACAAATGTAATATGTGCATGGGAGTGAGGTCAGCAGAGCCATCGGAATGGGACTGCCCTCTCCGGGTGGCTGGCTGGCTCACTGTGGTTTTGTTTCTTCTTTGACAGACAGTGATTTTGCTGTTGCCATTGGAGAATGATAGTTTTCACTGACACAATCAGAAAACAGTTGATTAAAATATTTTTATTTTACGTTTATTTTTGTAATATGTATGCATGTGGATATCAGAGGACAATCTGGGGAGTTGGGTCCATCCTGCCACCATGATTGTCAGGTGTGGCTGTAAGCAAGCACCTTTACTTGCTGAGCCATCTTTCAGGTCCAAATAGTTCATTTTATAAAAGCACAGTGTCCTTAACACAAGCTAGAGTTATCTGAAAGGAGAGAACCTCAATTGAGAAAATTTCTCCATAAGATCTGACTATAGGACATTTTCTTAATTAGTGATTGATAGGGGAGGGCCCAGCCTTGTGGGTGGTGCCACCCCTAGGCCAATGGTCCTGGGTTCTACAGGAAAGCAGGTTGAGCAAGCCATGGAGAGAAAGCAGCACTCCTCCATGGCCTTTGCATCAGCTCCTGCCTCTTGGTTCCTGCCCTGTGTGAGTTTCTGTCCTGGCTTCCTTCAATGATGGACTACAGGGATATGCAAGTGTAAGCTAAATAAACTCATTCCTCCCCAAGTTGCTTTTGGTCATGGTGCTTTGTCACATCTGTAGAAACCCTGACTAAGACAACTAAGAAGGGTTACGTACCTTCCCTTGGCTCTTGTGTGCCAGTTGGTAGAATGGAGTGGAAACTTGAGGGTTCTTTGGAAACTTAGTTGTGTCGGATGGTCTTTTGCTGGGGCAAACACATGAAGGAGTGTTTTCCTGAAGCAGAGACAAGTGAAAGGGTGTTCTGCTAAAGCAAGCACATGAAAGGACACGTGATAAAAGATTCTTTGCTAATGACACACCTGTATTGGTCTGCTTTACATTGTATAGTTGAGCTCCATTTGTTGTGACTCCATAGAGAGAAACGCACCAGAAGAACTTCTGGTGGTGTGCTGTAGCTTCTTCTCACTTCGTCGGTCTTGGGCTGATTGGCAGAGTGAAGCCAGCTGAGAAAGACTTATGTTGAGTTTTGCTGAGACTCACATGCTGAGACAAGACACGTGGTGAGGCAAGACCCATGGAGGGTACTTGATGTTTGGAGGGAGTATAGAAAGAACTCAATAGACGGCGATGGGGGCTTGGCGTGATGGAGGCTTGGCGTGATGGGGGCTTGGCGTGATGGAGGCTTGGCGTGATGGAGGCTTGGCTTGACTTGGCGAGGCTGGGCTGGGCTTACTGTTAGTGCAAGCTATGCAGTGCTTGCTGCTCTCACACCTTCAAGAAGGCACAGCTAAGAGCTTCTGGCGTCCCTGGTGATCAGAATCCCTCCTGCTGACTCATGCCAATCCTGGCTATCTTTGCAAGGTCATACCAGCACTGCTGCTCTCCCAACTCTACCAAACCAGACTGCTGATATATCTGTGAAGGGTTTGCAAGTGGATCAAGCTGCCTCTGCTGCCTCTTGTGAACTGAACTGCTGATTTCCAGACAACGCAAATGGGATTTGCTCCCAAGAATGATTTCTAAGCAGGTCTACTTCCCTCTGTATCCTTTCTTTTCCACTTCCTCCAGAGGGTGGTGGGCTAGAAGGGAGGTTAAAGCCTTTAAGAACCATCATTAAAAGTAGGCTTTGAAAAAAATTAAAGTTACAGTCGAAAACAAATGTGTTCTGAAGCTGCAGCCCCACCCCCCAGGCTTGAGTTCAAGATGACTACAGAATTGGTGGTCTCATTCCACCCCCTGCCTTAAACAGGATGCATGTCACCACACCCCGTCATCTCTGTCACCATCTACAACAAGACTTTCTTCATGTCCACCTGTCAAGAATTGTGTTAGAGGTCACCACAATGCAGTTCTTGTCCCTAAAAGTGGTGACAGTTGGTGACCATCAGTGACAGTTGGTGACCATCAGTGACAGTTGATGACAGTTGAGTGACAGGTAAAGAAATCATTGCTGAGAAGAGGGGTGTGCTCTAGATGGGAAAGCTGGCTCTGTTGGGTGCAGGGCGAAGGTGAACAACTCCCAGAGAAGGCTTCCAAAAGGGAGCCAGTAATGCCAGCTAATGAACAAAAGTAAGTGTTTCAAAGGTGTGTGTGTGTGTGTGTGTGTGTGTGTGTGTGCGTGAGAGAGAGAGAGAGAGAGGGAGAAAGGGAGAGAGGGAGAGAAGGAGAGAGGGAATGAGAATGGGAACTGGACAATATCTCAGCCAGCCTGGTACTCACTGCTAAGCACAGAATATAAATTTGATCCCCAGAACAGGGTCAGCAGTAGATGTTTATAACCCCAGTTTGAGGGAGCCTGAGACTGGTGAATCTGTGGTAGCCAGCCTAGCATATTTGGTAAGCTTCGGGCCAGTGAGAACCCGTCTCAAAAAAACAAACCATACACAAAAGCTTACAGCGCCCAAGGAAAGGTGCCCAAGGTTGCCTTCTGGGCCTCGCACTCGAGCACAATCAGAATCACCCCCAAGGATGATTTCCACGCTGTGAAAATGGAGGCACATGAGGTGCAGAGGTGTTAGTGTGGACGAGAGGTTATGCTGAGAAGGGCCTGCAGTAGTCATGAGCACAGGGAACAAGTCAAGACTCAATGGGAACAAGCTGTAACTGGATTCACATCTTACTAAAAGACACTTGGGCTGCAGGGCTTTAAAAAGAGGCGGTGGGGGGGGGTGGTCTTAAGCTGGGGAGACCAAATGAGAGACACCAGGAAGAAATGGGGGAATAGGGGGTGAGGGGCTGGAGATGGCTCAGAGGTTCAAAGCATTTGCCCCTCAGACCCGAGTTTGGTTCCCAGCACTATGTCAGGCAACTTACCACCTCCTATAATTCCAACTCCAGGGAATCCGACACATTCTTCTGGATTCTGCAGCCATGCAAATACATATTCTCACACACCGCACACGCATGCACACCGCGTACACACATACACACACACCGCGTACACACGCACACACACGCACACATACATACACACACGCATACACTCCTAAATAAAAATAAACATTTTTTAGAAAAAGAAAATGGCAGAGGGAGCTGTCTGCTTATCCCCCACCCAAAGCCTCCCCCCATCCCCATCTCTGCTTCCCAAGTACAGGAATTAAGGTACATGCCACCCAATCCAGAACCCCTCTCTTCCTCTCATTAGCTGTCCCCAGACCCAGCCTTTTCTGGTATCCATGGAAGTTCTTTACCATCTCTCTTTGCTGTCTCCAGACCTGTTGCTCTCTCCTCAGGGTTGTCTTTTACTCTCTACTTTACTTTTCCTCTCATGGTTGTTTTTAAACATTTATTTTCGTTTTCTCTCTTAACACACCCAAGAACTAATAGTCCCTCCATACCCCCTACCCCCACCCTGTGTATACCTACCCTTCAGCTTCTCCCTTGTGTATGTGTTTGTGGGTTTTGTTCTTTCTCTGTGTTACTCCCCTAGAGACCTAAGCACCGGTTAGCCACACAGACCTCCCTCAGAAGCAGAGAGTGAAAGGCTGCATATGTCTGTCAGAGGGTGTCACTTATTTTTGTTACATTGTGAACACATAAGCCAGTGTCTCCCCCACCTGATATTAGGAACATGAATACTGTGAACTTTGTGGCCTTGGGAATAGAAAGTGTCTGAAAGACCCTGTGGTGACCTCAGTATCCTCCTTTTTTTTTTTTTTTTTTTAAGATTTATTCATTTATTTTATATATGATTACACTGCAGCTGTCTTCAAACACACCAGAAGAGGGCATTGAATCCCATTACAGATGGTTGTGAGCCACCATGTGGTTGCTGGGATTTGAACTCATGACCTTCAGAAGAGCAATCAGTGCTCTTAACTGCTGAGCCATCTCTCCAGTCCCAGTATCTTCTTTTAATAAATGAGAAAATGGAAATCTATAGCTGAGTGTGATCTGAACTTTGATACTTCATTGAGCAAGTTGATGATGACTTATGGTTGTGACGTCTCTTAAGAAGGACACATTCTTTTGCTTGTCTGTCAGGCCTGGTGGGAGCAAGGGCATTCTGTCCAGTGACTTTCTAAGGCCACAGAGATAGTCAGAAAACGGTTGACAAGGCATACTCTGCCCTTGATCCTGGGTTCAAGCCTCCAGGGCTGCATACTGACTGTCCTAGGCGTCATCACCGAGGAAGTGGGGTTCTCGATGTCCTTGAAACTGGTAAGCTGGTTGGAGTTATTTGAGTATAAGCAGCAGAGACCAGATCTGTCTATGGAACGTATAAAAGGGATGCACCAAGCACCAAGCACCGAGGAAGGGGCTGGCTCACTGGGTCTCACTGGTACCACAAGCCTGACAACCCGTTCACTCCCTGGAACTCATGTTAAAATGAAAGAAACGGCTTCACAAAGGTGTCCTCTGACCTCTGCATGCACAAGCACACACACACACACACACACACACACACACACGAATGCACACGCATATATTATATATTAGAAGACTTCAGACAGCGTCTGGACTCACTGGAGAGGCTGACCACCCATCCTGGAGAAGACAGCCTCCATGTGGTTTCATGGAGATGATTCCTCTGGTCACTGCAGGTGCTGTGGCAGCAGGAGAGGGGTTGGATCGTGGGAAACAGCAGCCACTGTAGGGCTGAGGAGACAGCTTACCACTCTGAAAACCAAGGCTCAGTGCTGTCCAAGCAGTGCTTAGTCACTATTCATTTCTTATTCTTTGCTGAAAAGAACTCATGACCCCCAATCCAGCTGAGAGGCAAAAGCGAAGACCATCTGCGTGTGTTCCAGGAGTTCCACTGTCTCTCTCCATGACCCAGTCCAGCTGTACAGTGATGTGACCTAGTTTCACCCAGTGAAAAGGAAGCTGAGGTTCCCTGGGATATCTGGGAAGACACAATTCTTCCTCTGAACATCTATAGAGTCTCTACAAAAAATGTGGCTCCATAGCAGCCATATTGGTGGCCATGGAACTGGAAAGAGCCAGAGAGTGGGAGACATAGGATAGGAGACCGTTCCTAGCAGTTGAGTTGGGTGTTTTATCATCATCAGCTGCAGATATCCCCATGGCTGCAGAGCATTTCTGGGTGGAAGGGATTTCCCTCTGTAGCGGATGGAGCTAAGACCATTGGGAAGATGGCTTTTGTAAGAAGCATTGCTGTTGTCACCCACTAAGACAAGGGCTGGAGATTCTGAAATAAGCTAGCTTGCAGGTATGGTAGGAATTTCTATATAGAGCCAAAGATTTAACAACCTCATGCCTGTGGTTGTACCTGATCTTGAACTTTCAGGCTTCTGAGGTAAGAACAAGAGTCTAGAATCTACCCAGGCCTATACTCTCCCATCTTCTACCCTCTAGGTCCCTCCTCTTCTTCTTCCTTTTTTTTTTTTTAACTTTAAATTCAGTTTTTATAATCCTTTGAAAAACCTGAACAAACTTCATGGGCTGATATCTACCCTTGGATTATGAATCACATTTTATGACTATATTCCCTCTCATCCCTCCAAAATACAACCTTCAGCACATGCACACGATCACACATCTGTTAAAACGCAGACCCTACCTCACCAGGCCCTAGACCATATCGCTGTAAACTATACATGCCTGTATTTTGGAGCTGACCAGTAAACTGAACTTTGGACTGAGAATTCCAGCTATGCTGCCCTCTGGCTGGGTGGTCCTAGGCAAGTAATTTGTTCTCACAACCTTGACCCAGAGGCCACACAAACAGATAGTTATTTTAGGGTTTGGTATAAAATAGATGATCCACAGAAGGTAGCCAGAGGTCACAGGGCATTGCCTAGGGGAGGCTGGGATACAGGCAGGGAGGATGGGACTGGGTATGGGGCATGGGCAAGTGCTCAGAGGCAGGTGTTGGTTGGAAGGGTGATTTGGAGGGTTGGAGAATGACTGAAAATCTACATAGTGAGGCCTCATCTCTAGTCAGTGTTGGATACCGGCGTAGAAATAGGCCTTTCAGATGCCATCCTTTTCTCTGAGCAAGCTACTGTTCTTGATTTTGTTGTTTCACTGTGGAAAGTATTGTTTGTTGGTTTGGCTTCCATTAGGGAAGAAAAACAACACAATTTGTTGAAAATGAAAGAAGAAAAAATATCAACCTTACCTCTGTGGTGGCGGCAGTCCGGGGTCTCACTATGTAGCCTTAGCTGGCTTGGAACTTACTATGTAGATTTGTCTGGCCATGGCTTCCCATGGTGGGTCTTGATGAAAGAGACAGTCCATGGTTCTAACCAAACTTCCTGGCATGGTTTTACATCCCATGGCAGGAAGCTGGAATCAGGAGCTGATGCAGAGGCCATGGAAGAGTGCTGCTCACTGGCTTGCTCACCATGGCTTGTGTGGCCTGCTTTCTAACAGACCTTGCTTCCACACACTTGTTTAACTGTTCATTTTCTTCTTGGAAATACCTCCTTGTGGTTGCTGAGCTGGAATCAGGGAAGGTTCAGATGAGCTGTGAGACAGTGTAGGGTGCTGCTGGTCATATGGATCGAATCTATCTCGATTTTCTTCCAATCTCTGATTTTACTTTCTAAAACAGCAGGCTTTAGTTTTAAATTTAATATGCCAAAGCTCTGAGCTGTCTCCCTTAATTCTCTTTTTTTCTGTAATCCTAGAGCTTCATTTGGATATGAAGCAAGATATAAAATAAAGAATATTTATGAGGTAGTGTTCTCACCTTCATGCAGACCTTAGCTGTGACCTTCCCAGCCTCGTGCTGAGAGCTGGGCAATGGGCAGTGCATTGTCCCCTTCCTGGATGAAGACTGTTGAGTGTAGACTGGGGAGGGGAGGCTCTTCCTTCTTTACCTCCCTGCCACTTGCCAGTTTGGGAAGGACATTGGTGGACACTAGAGTACTAGGCTGCATAGATATTAGTAGAATTGTAATAACTGACCCTGGCTGTGGTGGTGCAGGGAAGGGCTGAGCCTGTGTGGCCCCCCCAAACATTGCCTCCCCTTTGAGAATGAGGCTTGATTTCTTGGGAAGGTATGCTAGATGACTGTGTGTTTGGCTTAGTACCCAGCACAAAACAAAAAACGATGTCAGTGGATTCTCATAGAACTCTATTGGTCTGAAACTCAGAATGTATTGATTGTCTACCATGGGACATCTGCTATCTGCCATCTAACCCTTCCTTTATGGTAGACTGCAGGCCATCCTATGTGCATGGCCCTGTGAAGGTCTACATAACAATCTTGGGCACAGTGGTTCTATTTTACAAGTGAGGTGGCAAAGACTGGGTTGTGGGGATCACAAACCATAGGATGCCAAAGCTGATTTTACCTCAGGTCCGTGACAGGCAGGATGAGCAGGAGAATAATGTGATTGTTATCTTCATTGTAGGGTAAAGGGTAGTGGGGCAGCTTGGGCATCAGCTAGGCTTATGACCTGCCCACGACCACACAGCAAGCATGTGGCCAAGACTGATCTTGAGATCACTGATCTCAGTGATGCTCTCTCACTGAGTTTGTAGAGCGCTGGCTACCCACCCATAATACTCACATCATTGTGACCTCCATGCCTGTGAGCTGGCAGGATCATGGAGTGTATGCCAGTGTGCCTCAGTGCTGAGTTGGTGAACAATAGAGTGTCTTTGGCCTGACTCCACTGACTGGAAGATTTCCACGTGGAAGTTGAGCCAAGAAGGGTTTTTTTTGTTGTTGTTGTTTTAATTTAATTTAATTTAATTTAATTTCCAAACATATAGATGTTCCAAGCAGACTTTGATTTAAAACACCACCACCACTGTTGGACTGAGGTTGCATTTCAGCGGTAGAGCACCTTCCTAGCAGGTCTGAGGGTTTGGGTTTGACTCCCAACACTGCAAAAGAAAACAACCCACCCTCCACCAAACATCCTATGGGCCTCTGAATACATACACTGTTGCTTCACTCAAGCAGGGTGGGACTCATTACTGAGAGCTAGTTATGGATAATAGCCAATTATAGTGGCCAGTATTGATGGAGACCTTCCTCTGTTGCAGAAACTGAGTTAAGCATTACCTAATAGAGTGCTCTATAGGATTTAGTGTCTAGGGGCTTTATCAACCTTCTTTTAGGAATGAATCAGAGAGTGCTGGTGACTCACTTAAGGATGCACAGCTAAGGAAGGGTACAACTGGATTTAGATCCACATATAATCTCATTTTCTAATCCATATCTGTAACCTCTGTGTTCCTGGCTCCCCTGGCCTTCCTGATGGGTGAGGCTGAGGGCAGGAAGACCTGGAACAGTTTACCCATAAGTTTTCATTTTGGGATGCTATCAAGGTCTGCCAAGACTTTTGGTCCTATCTATCTCTCTTTTTCTTCCAAGATCAACACACTTACACGTTGGGTCCATGTCTGGGTAGATTTAGCATCTCAGCACAGCATAGGAGAAGATGGGGGATGGAGAATGGCTGACAGGAATAGGGTGCTCCTAAACATTTTGATCTTAATGTAAACTGAAGGCTTTAATATGGAGGACTTGAGGACATGGCTTAATGAGTAAAGATGGCTCACGAGGACCCAAGTTCTAGCCTGTATCTGTAACCCCATCAACTGGGGTCAGAGACAGATCTGGGGCTCAGTGGCCAGGCAGTACAGTCAACACGGTGAATTTCAGGTTTAATGAGAAATCTAGTCCCCCAAAAGAAGATAGGTAAATAAGGAGAAAGATTGAGGAAGACAGCCGGAATTAACATCTGACCTCTACCTGTATTCATATGTATAAGTGAGCACATTTATATAAGGAAGAATGTACACATGTATGCATACACAGGAATACACATACACACCAATACACCATGTACTAAATAAGTAAAATCGTCAGACTATAGAATCAATGTATTTTAGTGCCATTGCCTCTAGGTGTATGTGGTGACTAAGCAGGTCGGCTCTAGGTAACTCCAGGCCACACCACTTCTGTATCCAAGATGTCTTACTAGAGAATCGACTTCACTTGTGACCTTCCATGTCTTACGATGGCAAAATGTGTATATTGGCATGGACAGCGGAGACGGCAGCTGCCATGTGTCCTTTCTGGGTAAGCTGGTTTTCCTTATAGAGTTGGCTTTTAAAGTAATTTGGGTGCTGTGTGCCTCGGGAATAATTACAGTACTCCTACTATTGTGAATGCCTGCAGTTTTCTACAACAATACATCTTAAAAGCATTTAATAGATTCTGAGATGTTAGCTTTGTTTCAGAGACTATCCCAGAGGTCTCGGAGAATAGAATGAGGAATGTACAAGTCGCTTTTAAATACAGCACCTCGGCAGAATGGCAGCCAGCTAGCTGCTCACGGTCTTAGGAGGCTTTCACTTTCCCATCTTAACAAAGCCATGGATAGCAATGCTTCCCTCTCCATCCTGAGATGCTCTCAGGAAGACAGGAGCACTGGGAGGGCTTGGCAAACTGTTACTCTGTCTCTAAATCGCATTGTTTGTTCAGTCATTTACACATTCCTGGAGACCTTGCTGTAGGCATAACTTTTTCCAACCTGCTTTAATAAACGTTCAACCTCCGCTCTGGCCCACCACCCACCAGAGGTAGTACAAGAGAAAGGTTATTAGGATATGGGGGAAGTGGACCTGTTTAGAAATAGTTCTTTGAGTCCAATCTTCATTGTCAGTATAACAGCAGTTCAGTCCAGTAGCAAACACCAAATACAAACCAGTAGCTGCAGTCCAGTCCTCTCAGCAGGCACCACACACAAACCAGCAGCTGCAGTCCAGTCCTCTTGGCAGCCACCACACACAAACCAGCAGCTGCAGTCCAGTCCTCTTGGCAGCCACAACACATGAACCAGAAAGAGCAGTTCAATCTAGAAGAAACCACCCAAGGCCACTGAAGTGGCAAGAAGCTGCAGGAACTTCACTTGAAGTTCTTTGGCGAATTTCTCACTATGCTGTCACCACAAGTGGAGTTCAGCCATGTAATGTAACATGAACAAACACATGAGTGTTGTTAGCAAATAGTGAGGTGGAGCAAAGCAGACCAGTACCCCAGCTCCCACTCTCTGTGGTCACACTTATTCCTTCCGAACAAGTGTTCTTTCATGTGTTTGCTATAGCAAAGCATCCCTGTGTGCTCCAGCAAAACACCATTTGACATAACAGACTTTCCTAAGAAATCAGAACTTTCCACTTCACCTTGCCCTGAGCCATGTGCCAGGCTCTACACTGGAGGCAGGACAGGAGAGACCTGAGTGTTCCAGCATGACTTCACTACCCAAGTGTTCCTCTTCTTCATTTACTCCTTTAGTAAACATGGCTATGGCACGAACTGTCTCCCATTTGACACTAGGCAAAGGGAAAAGTGAAGATCTAGCTAGTGGGGCGGTCGAGACAGGGGGAGATAGAAACAGGGGAGGTGGAGATGGGGCCGGCAGAGACGGGTGGGAGGCAGAGACTAGGAAGTTCCTCCACCATGTGACTCTGACCAAAAATGTAGCTCTCTGAGATTTGATTTCACACCATGAGGCACACACCCTGGGCTATCAGTTCATTTCATCCACAAATGTTTCCTGAGCATGTACTGAGAGCATGGAGTAAGAGGGAAGGAGACATGCCACACAGGGTGAAACCTTTGGCTCTTGTGTCAGTGGTTCCTTGAGCGAAGGTTTACTTCAGTTCTCTGAACCTTGTCCATCACTTGGAGCGTTCCCCCATAAGATGCAGCCTCTGGTTGTCTTGTGTTGCTGTGAGCCAGGACTTCTGCAGGGTCATTGTCTGAACAATTCTGAGAAGGCCACTGAGAAAGTAACCATAGATCCTTCTGCTGTTTGAAGTACTTCTGAAAAATATTTGGATAACCCTTCATCACCTGAGCAGGCATTTCTAAAGTTTACATTGCAGGCCTGAGTGGCTCTGATATTTGGAGACATCATTTCTTCCCACCCTTGAAGTTTTGCCCTGGAAAAGTCCTCCAGCAGCACATATTGTGTATGCAAAGTGTGTTTGGAATGTTAACGGAGAGGCTGATTCACACCAGGTGGGAAGGACCCATCCGCTGGTCACTAAGCTAGGTGTCTGGAGTGCCGCAGATCAGGAAGTGTGACACACACCCAGGGTTTCCCTGTGTGTTTTATGTCCTCTCTGCACATTGGAGTCTTGGTTCTGCTGCAGAAGCATCACTGTTTTTTTGAGACAGGGTATTCTAGTTGGGCTTAGACCCAATGTCCATGGTTGTCTGGTAGAATTGGCTAGCCCCATTTCTTGACTCTGGCTTCTGTGTGCCTGGGTTGATACTAAAGTTGAGGTGTCCTTTTGAGGGCTGAATGACAAGAGAGGGGATCTATGGGCAGAGAAGTACCTGCAAGCTGGTGGATGGGAGTTCAGAGAGAAAGTAGAAGGCCTGGAGTTGAGGAGCCTATTGGCTCCACATCTAACATTTCAGGTACTATACAAGCGCCTGGGGCTGCTGATGTGAATATGGCTGACACTCACCCCCAGCCTCCGAGAGCTTACAAACATATGCACACACACACACACACACACACACACACACACACACACACAGAGAGAGAGAGAGAGGGGGGGAGAAATCTGAGGTTACATCCTTAGCAAGTAGAGAACAGGTTTTCTCTGGACCCAAGAGTAATGCATGAGACCTATGTGACCAGATCAGCTGGGGGCAAATGGGGGCTGGTCACCTGGCTAGGCACTGGATGACCTCAGACACTCGTATGGCCAGTGGCAATGTGTACTTGTTGAGGAACTCTTCCAGTGTCTCCACTGTAGGCCCCTGCTGGGTCCTGAGTACCTTCATGGTGGAGAAGAGATACGTGGATTTCTGCAGGAAACATGGGGAGAAAGAGGAGGGATCTCTCAGGGGCTAGAAGGAAACTGCCTTAGGCAAGCACCACAACCTGGGATGCTGTGCAGTGGGGCTTCCCTCCTAAGGGATGAGGGGGCAATTTATGTAAAGATATCCAGGAAGGGGTGCCTTCGTGAAGCTAAAGAGAGAGCATGTGCCATGATTTTCCTGGGAGATGTGTCTCCAGTGAAAGGAAGATGTTTTGATGATGCATATGTACAGTTAGAAGTGAGAGTGAGCAAGAAGGAATGGAAGCCATGGAGTTATCTGGAGCTAAGCCATGCAGGCCCTTTAGCATTGTGGAGAACAGAAACGTGCCAGAAGTATCAGGAGGAAAAGGCTTGATTTGGTTCACAGCCCCAGTCCTGTCAGTGGTGGGAGGGGAGGGCACAGCAGAGCCGCTTCGCTTCCCCAGATCAGGCAGCAGAAATGGGTGGTGGAGGCTGGTCACGTCACTGAGAGATGGGCAGAGGCACCATGCTGTGATGTACTTCTGGCAGGTAGGTCCCCCAAAATTCTGTAGTCTCCCTAAATAGCTTCACAGCTGGAGAGGACAGCTGAGATTCAGACCACAACCAGGAAGCAGAAAAAGACATGATCCTGCTCTGGCTGGTGACAGGTGAGGACATTGAACAATGTGGAAATGGGCCTAGGTACCTCAGCTCCTGCATAGCCCCATCTCTTCTCCTGCAGAATGGGCAGGGTCAGGGTCACCAGGAGGAGGAGATGAGCCTATAATGCACATGCTTGGCAGAGCTGTGCTCACCAGACCACTTCTCCCATTACACATGATCATTTATGTTGTGTGGAAGGCACATGTGTTGGTGTTCACACATTGTGGAGGTCAGAGGACAACTCATAGAAATCTGTCCTCCTCTTCCAACTTGTGAGTCTTGAGGGTCAAACTCAGGTTATGAGATCTGACTACACGTGCCCTTACTTAACCAGTCCAGGGCACCAATTCTTCTTCTTTTTAAAAATTATTTTATATGTATGAGTATTTTCCCTGAATGTATGTGTGTGCACCACTTGTCTGCAGAAGCCCTAAGAGGGCATTGGATCCCTTGGAACTGGAGTTACAGATAGTTCTGAGTCACCATGTAGGTTCTGGACATAGAATCTGGGTTCTCTTAACTACTGAGCCATCTTTCCTGCCTCATCAGGACACATATTAATTTCATGACACAAGCAATGGCAGGGCATAGTCCACACTGCATTTTATGCTCCCTTGAAAATAAAATTTGCTCTCTGCCCCAAGCGCTGGGACCTGCATGTCATCTCCTGTGCTGCTCACATGCCCTTGTGTGTCTGTGGCTAGGATTGCCAGTGAGGGTACATGGTGCCCAGGGCCTTTCCACAGCAGGAGGCAGATGTGGGCTCCTTCTGGTTCTGACAGACTGCCAAGGCCTATGTCCTGATGCCAAGGTCAAGTTCCTGATGTGGAAGGATAGGGTACAGTGGCTATTCTGGAAGAGGCACCTAGTCGGCATGGGGAATTGGGAAGTCCATGTTTGCAAAAAGTTATCTGGGTGGCTACTGGTACCCGGACAAGGTAGTGAGCGAGCCCGGCTTGAAGCTCACCCCTGCAGCTGTCAGGGAGGGATTGAGGAGGTCAGTGATAGGGAGATAGTCATGGAGCAGGGATGGGTGGTGTCACTAAGAGTAGATTGTAGGGCAGGACAGGAAGCTGGGTGGCTGGGAGGAGGCTGCAGCAGACTCACAAGGCACAAGGGAGCAGGGCAGCTGGATGGTAGCACAGAGGATGGAGAGTAGGCATCAGAAGCCACTGATCCATACTGGACCTGCAGATGCTGAACGTGGACAGATACTCAAGGATGAGCCACTTGGTGGATGCCCAGGTGTCTGGCTTGGACCCTGGTGGGCGGTACCATCTGGCCCCCAGGAGAGAGGGGAGGAGAGGAGGGCTGGATTTTAGTCAAGTGTGGGAGGCTAGGAGCCACCCTGGGAGATGCTTGTTAGCTCTGGGGTCTTGGAGAAAGGTCCAGTCCTGGGTGTGGAGGTGGAGGGAGAGTGAGGCAAAGCAGAGAGGGCAGGGCAGTAAATAGAGGCATTTGAGTATTTGCAAAGGGTGTTTTATTACAGCAAGTTTCATTTCAGTTGCCATAATAAAACAAAAGGCAACTTTCAGGAAGCAGGGATTTATTTCAGCTCACACATTCAGCTCATTGTACATTATTGTGGGAAAATCAAGGTGCTCAGAACTTGAGACTGCTGGTCACTTCATGTGACCAGTTGAGGGTTGGCAGAAATGAGTGCATGTGTGCTCCTGTGCCTGCTTGCTTATGCTCAGCTTGATGTCTCCCCTCTCACACAGTACAGGACCCCCTGCCTAGGGAATGAGGCTGCCCACAGAGGCTGAGTCCTCTCACACCAATTAATATACAAAGACATAGATATACCTACAGGCCAACCCAGTGTAGACAGTTCCCATTGAGACCCTATTCCCAGGTGAATCTAGGTTGTGTCAAGTGGACAAGCTGCCCATCGGCGCAGGCAGTGGGTAGCAGCAGAGGATCAGCCCTGGTGGATGCCCAGGTGTGTCTGGTAGAGAAAGAATGCGAAAGATAAAAATACTAAGCAAACAGACAGTGTGTGATGGCCCTTTCTTGGGAGAGAGAGAGCTTAGATGAAGATGGCAGCTGCTCACTAGCATCTGAAGTATTGAATGTAGGCTGGAGAGGGGTCTTGCTTGCTTCCAGAGAACCTGAATTCAGTTCCTAGCACCCATGTCAGGCAGCTCACAGACTTCTGCAACCCTAGCTCCAGGGGAACCTGATATACCTGTGGCCTCTATAGACACATACACTTGTGCAAGTACACACAGATACACACATACACACACAGAGTTAAAGTATTGAATGTTGCACCAAGGGGTTAGACTTTGGCTGGGGACAGTGAGTGGCATGTGCCTGTAAGAACATCACTTGTAGGTTAAAGCAGGATAGAAAGTCTAAGGCCAGCCTGGGTTACATGGCAAAAACGTCATCTCAACAAAATAAAACAAATGTTCAAACTCAGAGCTTTTTCTTAGGAATGAAGTACAGCGTGATTTCAACACTGACTCCCAGCAGAAGCAGCTGAACAGCCAACACTGTATCCAGGTCCAGGCCGGTCTCCAGTGCCCTAGTGGACAGTGCAGTGGTTGTTCTTGCCTTTTCATATTATGGCGCGCCCCAGCCTAGCTGCTTTCCCTTAATTAGGAGGTGTGAGCAGAACCAGACGATAGCACTGGGTGGAGGAAGATCCAGGGACAACCCTCTCCTCTCTATCTGAAGCTCAACTAAGCTCAGGAGCACTGGCTGTTGCCCTGACCCCTCCTGTTCCTGGCCTTCGGGCCTTTGCTAGGACCTTACTCTTGGATCTGCCTCTGAGATGGTGGGGGTATTGTCACTGCCAGAAAGCAGCCTTGATTAGGAGAACTAGCTTCACTGAAACGTGTTTTCTACACTCTGGGAGTGGCTTCCAGGTACTGCCACCGAACAACTGGCCTAGCATCTAGTAACTCACGCTTTTAAAACTGCTGTACCCTAGTTTCCAAGCTAGGCATCATCATGCCATGTAGCTGTTTTTAGTCTTGAGAACCTGTTTCTCAGAAAGCAGCAAGGAGGCTCAGAGAGGTCCACATACAGCCAGAGACTGTGCATTTAGATATCCTAATGCAGGCAGAAGACAGTTTGTGAACACCAGGTGGAAGTCCTCCCGAGTTACAACCTCAGCCCGTTTATCACTCTCCTCTGTAGGCTTTGGAGGCAGATTTCAGGTCACCCCACCATCCATAGGGAGGCTGCTTGTGGAGGCCTCCCCTCAGTACCCAGGTGGGATCAGGAGAGATGATGCCTGGCTCATAAAGTGAGGGTGCTTACCACTGGGATGAACCCCAGTGTCTTAGTCAGGGTTTCTATTCCTGCACAAACATCATGACCAAGAAGCAAGTTGAGGAGGAAAGGGTTTATTCAGCTTACTTCCACATTGCTGTTTATCACCAAAGGAAGTCAGGACTGGAACTCAAGCAGGTCAGGAAGCAGGAGCTGATGCAGAGGCCATGGAGAGATGTTCCTTGCTGGCTTGCTTCTTCTGGCTTGCTCAGCCTGCTCTCTTATAGAACCCAAGACTTCTAGCCCAGGGATGGCACCACCCACAAGGGGCCCTACCCCCTTGACCACTAATTAAGAAAATGCCCCACAGCTGGACCTCATGGAGGCATTTCCCCAACTGAAGCTCCCTTCTCTGTGATAACTGCAGCCTGTGTCAAGTTGACACACAAAACCAGCCAGTACACCCAGCCAGCCATTTGCTTGTGTGTGATGTTGAAATCATAATTTAAACCTCCTATGCCAGGTTTTCTTACATGCAGAAACTGACAGCTATGGGATGAGGATATATGATCATCAGCATTTAGTGTCAGACCCCTCTTCCCCAACCCCTGGGGAAGACAAAGGGACTATCGTAATGAGATCCCTATCGCTGCTTTTACCAAAGAGCTGAGGATCCAGAATTATCTGTCTAGCCAGGCCTTAACAGGTACCAGAGGCGCAGGTGTGTGTGTGTGTGTGTGTGTGTGTGTGTGTGTGTGTGTGTGTGTG
>JADRCD010218958.1:0-29605 GCA_019843815.1 Montemys delectorum
ATATCTTCCCACAAATCCAGCCCTACAAAGGATAATAGATGGAATACGCCATCACAAGGAGGGAAACTACACCCTAGAAAAAGCAAGAACGTAATCTCCTTTCAACAAACCCAAACAAAGATAGCCACACAAACATAATTCCACCTCTAACAACAAAAATAACAGGAAGCAACAATCTCTGTTCCTTAATATCTCTTAACATTAATAGACTCAATTCCCCAATAAAAACACATATACTAACAGACTGGATACATAAACAGGACCCAACATTTTGCTTCATACAGGAAACCCACCTCATTGACAAAGACAGACACTACCTCAGAAAGAAGGGCTGGATAACAATTTTCCAAGAATATGGTCCCATGAAACAAGCTGGAGTAGCCATTCTAATATCGAATAAATGCAACTTTCAACCAAAAGTTATCAAAAAGGATAAGGAAGGACACTTCATATTCATCAAAGGAAAAAATCTACCAAGAACTCTCAATTTTGAACATCTATGCTCCAAATACAAGAGCATCCACATTCATAAAAGAAACTCTACTAAAGCTCAAAGCACACATTGCACCTCATGCAATAATAGTGGGAGAATTCAACATCCCACTCTCATCAATGGAAAGATCATGGATACACAAACTAAACAGAGACACAGGGAAACTAACAGAAATTATGGACCAAATGGATTTAATAGATGTCTATAGAACATTTCATCCTAAAACAAAAGAACATATCTTCTTCTCAGCATCTCATGGTACCTTCTCCAGAACTGACCATATAATTAGTCACAAAACAGACCTCAGCAGATACAAGAAGATTGAAATAATCCCATGCATATTACCAGATCACCAAGGACCAAGGCTGGTCTTCAATAGAAACAAAAACAACAGAAATCCTACATATACATGGAAGCTGAACAATGCTCTACTCAATGATAACTTGGTCAAGGAAAAAATAAAAAAATTAAAGACTTTTCAGAATTTAATGAAAATGAAGCCACAACATACCCAAACTTATGGGACACAATAAAAGCAGTGCTAAGAGGAAAACTCAGCTCTGAGTACCTCCAAAAAGAAACTGGAGAAGGCAGATACTACCAGCTTAACAGCACACCTGAAAGCTCTAGAACAAAAAGGAGCAAATATACCCAAGAGGAGTAGACAACAAGAAATAATCAAACTCAGGGCTGAAATCAACCAAGTGGAAACAAAAAGAACTATACAAAGAATCAGCCAAACCAGGAGCTGGTTCTTTGAGAAAATCAACAAAATAGATAAACCCTTAGCCAGACTAACCAGAGGGCACAGAGACAGTATCCAAATTAACAAGATCAGAAATGAAAAGGAAGACATAAGAACAAAAACTGAGGAAATCCAAAAAATCATCAGATTCTACTACAAAAGCTTATACTAAACAAAACTGGAAAATCTGGATAAAATGAACAATTTTCTAGACTGATACCAAATACCAAAGTTAAATCAGGATGAGATAAACCATCTAAACATTCCCATAACCCCTAAAAAAAATAGAAGCAGTGATTAGTAGTCTTCCAACCAAATAAAGCTCAGGACCAGATGGGTTTAGTGCAGAATTCTATCAGACCTTCAAAGAAGTTCTAATACCAATACTCTTCAAACTATTCCACAAAATAGAAACAGAAGGAACACTGCCCAATTCGTTCTATGAAGCCACAATTATGCTGCATGTTCTCCCTTGGAGATGGAAGGTTTTCTACTTAATCAGGAATTTTTCACAATTTCCTTTCATAGAGAACTTCATAAGTGAATTTTTTCTACTTATATCATGTTTAATGTTCCAAGTAGATTTGAAAAACTGGTTGAGTGCATATTACTTTTAGCTTCATAAGATATCATGTACATTTAAGTGGCACTTAGTTATTATAAATTATTTTGACAACTTAATACATGTTAATACTGGGTTGTATATCTTAAAGTAAATTTTATTAGTTTAATAAAAAAATTGAAAAAAGCTATAGTGTGCCATTGGCCATGGGTTTTGTGAGTAATGAAATCTCTTGAGACCTATAGGGACACTAGTATTTCAGCAAGGATGCAGTGACAGCTAGTTTCCACAGTCACAAGAAAGTGTTGGGTGACCCACGAAGCAGAAATGTTACGATCATAAGTCTGTGGATGTGGGTTCTCAATCTTCCCATGTGATCCCAGGCTGGACACATGGCACAATGCTTAGCTTTGCTCAGGGTATTCAAGCTTTTCATGCAGACCTTTCCCTACCTCTTCCCTTCTCCCTCACTCAGGCTCACAACGTAAACAACCCTTTAAGGAAAATTAAGGTACTATTGCTTTATTTATAAGGAAGAAAAAGGTCACACTAAAATCTCAGGCTCTCTCTAGAAGGCCAGGTGAAGCAATTCCTTTAAGTATAGGCAGCCTGGCACTCCAGGGACGCCCGGGACACTTTATTTGATGACTCCCAGGTTAGGCTCAGTGGTGACTGATCCTAACACTTATGTGCTACATCAACATGTTCCTTTTCTTTTGCTAACTGGAGGACAGAAAGCAGAAACTTCTCTTGTGCCCTCTTTCCCTGCCCAGTGAATGATGGGAGAAGAACATGCATTTTCTGGTTAAACATCCGGGATTTTTTCCTCTGCTATCAGCTCAATCTTTAGAAAGTAGTTTATGGAGCGGAGAGACGGCTCAGTGATTAAGAGCATGCACTACTCTTCCAGAGATCTTGAGTTTGATTCCCAGCATGTATGCCGGGTGCTCACAAGTGCCTATGTCTCCAGCTTCAGAGACACTGAGGCCCCAGGCCTCCTCAGACACCCGAGCTCACGTGTACACCCCGCGCTCCCCACATATACCTATTTTTACTTTACTCTGCCATGTCTTGAACACGGGGCCTCACAATGCTAAGCAAGCACTCTTTGGCTGAGCTGCATCCTCACCCAGCTTTCCTTTTTTTTTTTTATAACAAGAATCCTGCTCACAACTGGTGGCTGTGACTTCACCACCCCCCCCCCCCCCCGAAAATACCGAGGAACATAATGACCCCCTAGGGCCCAGAGCCGCACCCCCCCCCTCCCCCCCCCCCCCCCCGCAACAAAACATGTGGCTAGAATGGACTGCAGGCCTGTAGACTAAGCAAGCCTTTAAAATTCCTGTTCAAACATCATCAGGTGTGTTAAAATAAAGTGTGGATGAGTCCCACCCCTTTGAACAAGTGGCTCCATGTCTCTCCAGCCTAAAAGACCCTGCATCAGTGACGAGGGTGTCTGTTTTGTTTGGAAGCCATAAAAAAACTATCTACTGTAGTGAAAATTTTGGTTTCTTTAAAAACCCAGTTCTGTTGTGTGAACGTTTTGGTTTTAACCCCAGGTGTGGGTATAGGGCTGTTTCAGGTTGTCCTCAGCAGCTGACCATGTCAGTCTCAGGCTCTGGGGGCAGGGCATGATTGTTGCCAGCTGCAGATAGTTTATATTTGGAATTCTGGGGACTCGTGAGAGGTACAAATTCGGGAGCCCTGAGAGGGTCCATGGTGGCTGCTGCTGCTGTGCTGCTGCTCCCCCCCCCCCCCCCCCCCCCGCTGCTGCTGCTGCTGCTGCTGCTGGTGGTCTCTGCTGCTGCATTTGCTATTGCTGGATTGCTGGAATGCTGGCTTGGTGGCTTTCTGGATTGCTGGTTGGAAATATGCTGAAGACAGAGATTGGACTTGCCCCAGGGAACTTGTCACCCCTAATCAGCAGGGAGTAGTCTGAAGAGGTCTATACTCTCTTTCCTTTCTAAACTTCTTTCCTACCTAGTGATAGGAGGTTAGTAGGGATTGGGGTGGGATAAGGACTGGAAGGGAGGTAGATGATAGAACCCAATAAATTAGCCCACGAAAGTATGCCTACAATCTACGTTGCAAGAGCAGATAGCAGGATGGTGATCCGACAAATGGAGAGACCGGTTCCCCTGTGTCTCCTTGTTCCTTATCTTTGGCAGTCGCTGCCAGAGCCTATGCTCCTTCTGGGCCTCTGCCACCTGACAACCACTAGTTCTAGGCTCATTTTGGGTTTGCACATAAAAAAAAGTCAAGGACTACAGGGTAACCACTTGACACAAATTAGTTATAAAATAGAGGTAAATGTAAGCTATCTCTTCCCTACTCTGTCTTTTCACCCCCATCTTACTCATACAACCTTGAGATTACTGCTGTTCAATTGGAGTAACCAACCCTCCCCCCCCCCTTCTCCATCACTATCCACAACTCCAGAGGGAAAATAAAGAGTGAATTTCCAAAAGCTTCCCTTCTGAATTTCTGTGTCTTTTGGAAAGCAGCAGCAGATGTTTTTGTGGCGATTGTGGGGCATGGACTAACAGGACATGCCTGAGCCCGCACTGCAGACAACCGAGTTCAGCACTTACTTGTTTTTACCTCTAGACAATAGCAGAGAAGTCAACGAGTTCATGCCCGGGTGGTGCTGGCTGCACAGTGAGGTGGACGAAAGCTGCACTCAGTCATGTGGCACGGAAAAACAACCTGCATGAAGCTTACCACACTTCCATAATCATGTTTCAAGTCATATGTGTGATCAAGACCTATACATAAAAATTAGTTCTGCATAAATAAAACAGCTTAAATTTGACTCTTCACATACGTTTAAATTGTTCACTCCATGATAAGTCTTCATGTCTCTATTGAAAAAATTAATTAAATAAATTAATCTATTTTACATAAAAGATTAAGAATTATACATACAAGTAGGGTTCCATATATGCTCAAAACTACAAAATTTATAACTTCTTTTAGGTATTTTCCATACTAAAAATAATTATTCTCTCTCATGTTTATGATGGCCATAGGGGAAAAAAAAAGAAAACTGATAACCATGAAAAAATATGTTCAGCTAGCCAGCTCAGACTAAATCCAGTTCAACTGAGATTTGAACTAGAAAATTCAGAATATCTTGGAATATCTGCTTTAAACATTTTATTCTTTTTATGAGAAATGGCTCTGCTTAACAGCAAAAGTACATCAAGACTGTAGACTATCCTGAGATGGGACAGTGGGCTAAAAAAGAAAGATTTAAATGTAACATAGAATTAAGCACTAATTCACTATGATATACTTTAATGACTTTTAGTTCATCTCCAGGACAGCCCTTAGATAGTGTGATGAATAGTTTTGTTTCAACTTGAATAAGCTAAAGTTTTTTGAAAGAAGTGAACCTCAGTTGAGAAAATGCAGCCAATAAGATTTGGCTTTGGGCCTGGCAGTGGTGGCGCATGCCTTTAATCCCAGCACTTGGGAGGCAGAGGCAGGCAGATTTCTGAGTTCAAGGCCAGCCTGGTCTACAGAGTGCATTCCAGGACAGCCAGGGTTATACGGAGAAACCCTGTCTTGAAAAAAGAAATCTGGTTTTGGAGCATTTTCTTAGTGATTGATGGAGGAGGGAGGAGCCCATAGTGTGTGGGGCCACCCTGGGCTGACGGTCTTAGGTTCTATGAAAAAGCAGCCTGAGCAAGCCATGGGGAGCAAGACAGTAAGCAGCACCCTTCGTGGGCTCTGCATCAGCTCCTGCCTCCAGATTCCTGCCCTGGGTTCCTGCAATGATGAACAGTGTTATGGAAGTATGATCCAAATAAACCCTTTACTCCCCAACTTGCTTTTTGGTCATGGTGTTTCATCTCAGCAATAGAAGTCCTATCCAAGACAGACAGATTGTCTCCTGGTTTTCAGGGTAATTTCCATGTCCTATTACTACTATATTTGATAACAATGAGAATTTTATCATGCTGTTAAATATTTTAAATAATGTGGTTTTTGACAGTGCCTTAAGCTAAGAGCAGCTTCTCTGGTACGAGTGACCCAGGAGCAATCCTGACAGCCACAAGGAAAAACTGGACCCCTGTAACCCACAGCAGCACTAACTCATTTTGGTCAGAAGGGATCCACACACAGCCCTGCAACCTTCTCAATCCTACATGTTTGAGGACTTGGAACTGAATCAAACCAAGTCAAATTTCAACCTCTAGGTTGATGATCTGACTGTGTGTAAAACCAAAATTGGCAGATACTCATAGAGAGTATGGTTAAATCCTTTAGGACAGGCTGCAGTCACTCCACCAGGTGGTTCCTCTGAAACCCAGACTTCAAGAGAGGCAACCTTCATCCTCATATTTGACTACTGTTGTTCATAACTGCTGGATGAGAAGCAACACAACACAATGGAACCAATCAGCCCCACAAGCAATCCAACACCCGCTAAACACAGGCAGTGGCCTCTGGTGGGCAGCAGGCAGCTTCACTTATTCCTTATTCCCAAGACCATATATGTACCGATTAGCCACAGGAATGCAAAGGGAGGTGTTGACTGGTATGTCTGAACAGCCTGGTCCCTGGCCTAGTGTCACTGAAATGCCACACTCATCACTGAAGTCTGTTGATAAGACCAATGATGCTTAGCAGCTTTTCCTAGCAGACATCTATCAGGGGCCCAAGCTGCGAGTTAGCACATGGGGTGTCCTGTCAGCGAAGAGGGTTTACTCCATGAGGAGATCCGAACAAGGTTCAGGTGGTGGAAGCAAATAAAAATCGAAAATAAATAAAAGTCAGAAAGGTCTGATGGTTTGGTTCTCCCAGGTGTGCGAGGTGCTGTGCGATGGGTGCAATGCTATCTATCTTGAGGGGATCCTGCCTTGGGGAGGAAGAAGGATTGTTTCACATGTATTTTCTTAGAGCCACTTGGGAGAGCCTCATGGAGTTTAAACTCACATACAGAAATAGAGCATTATGGGATACTATGTGGTATTACCATAAGCTAGCTAGGGACTTTAAAATAGAAAAACAAAAATGAAACAAACAAAACCTCCCATTTTTCTGGAAACCTCATCCCCAGAGAATAAGCAAATGTCGCAGGGCAACCTAACTTTGAAAATGAAAAACTGTGACTGAAAATAATGTGCCCATGGGATTCTTAAGTCATGGGACCAAATACAAAGAAGCTATTCATGGAAAAACTTTAAAACACAATGTAAAGTTGGGTAAAATCATTTTCACATCATAAAATGGATACAAAATGGGCTAGAAAAAGTCCAGCATTTTCTTTAGGGACCACGAAAAGGCATGATAACTGTCCAAATATTCATTCCAGTTCACGGCTAATGGAGAACATGTGCAGAAAGTGTTTGATGAATAGAGTTTAGCACTTGGTACAGGGCAGATGTGACATGCTTGTCCTGAGAACACGTCACTGTGAAAACACCTGCTTTTGATCTCCTCCCCAGTCCATTTTTATGTGAAAAAAAAATGATGACTTAGATCCATACTTATCCATCTAGCATTGTAAGTGACAAAGAGACAGGAAATCCCAGAGAGCAAAATTTCTGGAGAAAAAGAATCTATAACCTAGCGCAAGTACAGATAAAAGAACTTAATGTCTGCAGTTTTAGTGACTGACCTATAATCACACCCATGGCATCATCTCCCTAAGGTCATGTGACTCCTAGTATAAGTATGATCTGCTCTCTACAAAAACACCTTCGTACTCTCGAGTGGTGCTCTCAATAAGCACAGAGGGAAAGTGGCGTCAGTGACAAGCTATGGAAGAAGGCTGGGGGAAAAGATCAGCCATTAAAGTGCTTGCCTACAGAAAACAAGCACCTGAGTACAGTACTCAGAGCACATGCATGGACGAGTGCACACACACACACACACACACACACACACACACGCGAGCATGCACACACATGTCATGCTCGTGCATGCATGCAAATGCATAAATATGCTCACACATGCACACACAAGGATGCGCAGAGATGCATGCACACATGCACGCACACACATAAATATGAACACATCCGTGCACGTGTATGCACATATACAAATATAAACACATGCACTTGTACACACAACAGAAAAAAGGCAACACACTAAGACTGTGTCAGAAACATGAAGAAAAACACAGAAGACTGTCCTATAGTTAGGACACACACTGCAAAAGATGTTGTGACTTTGATGGGCCAAGGAAAGATCTTTCTAAGGATATCCACATCCTCATCTCCAGGAGCTATGAATATATTCCATTATATAGCAAAAGGAGATTAAACAGAAAAATGAAAAGTTATTAATCCTCAGATCTTAAAATCCAGTGGTGAAATCACAGGGATGCTTATAAAAGAGAAAAGAGACAGAAGAGGTGATGTCAAAGTGATGCAACCTTGGGAGGATTTGATTCGACATCACTGCCTTTAAGAGAGTGGAGATGCCCGTGAGCCAAGGAAAACAGTCCAATGGAAGCTAGAAAAAGCAAGGAAATGGCAACATGTCTCACCAGAGACCACAGAAAGGAAACCTGCTCTGCCTGCCCACGCCTTGACTTTTGCCCTGTGAGACCTGGGTAGTATTTTTTCCCACCTCACCTACGGTAAGAGAATACATCTGTTTTCTTAAAGTCTACAAAGTTTGCAGTAATTTATCTTGGCAACCAATAGGCGACTAATATGAATTTTCTAGAGAAAGAACATAGACAGAGACAAAGGAGACTACAAATAGTAGAAGGGTCTTTCCAGAGCCTCTCAGCTAGAGGCAAAGGATCTGAAGAAACAGTGTTCAAAACAATTGCTCTGCTGGTCTCAGTGTATGTGAATGGAGCATCAGAGAGGGCCAGGACCACATTCTCTAAGACCTTAAACACGGAGCTTACATCTGCTTGTGGACCACCATAAAAAGTCCAGGCACAAAAGCGCTGCTCATAGTACAGTAGTTATAGCTTCACATATTTGCCTCCCAAACTTATTTAGTATTTGGAATCCAGAGCCCACTATATAATAGGCACAAAATTAATGTTTGCCTAACAGAATTCAATAAAGAATTTGAAAACACAATAGTAAAGCTTATAATTTGTGTTCACAATGGAAAAACATTGTAATGTCTTAAATTTTTTCTGAGATACAGTCTTAATCTGTAAAATCTTCTGCTTCCACATCCCACGTGCTAGAATTATGGATATACTCTTCTAAAATATTTTTAAAATAAATATTATTTATTTATGGGGGAGGGTAAGCGTGTGGGCCACAGTCTGTGTGTGGAGGTCAGAGGACAACTTGTGAGTGCTGACACTCTTCTTCCACCATGTCAGTTCCAATGATTGAACTCCGGCTGCCAGGCTTGGCAGCCAAGTGCTTTTACCTGCTGATCCATCTCACCAACCCCTCAGCTACCAATTCTGATTAGAGGAAGTTGTAAAAAACATACGGTGAAAGTGTAGGTTGGGGATATTTAGTATTTACTGATTTAGCTTTTCCTTGGAGGGTTTGGAGCCGTGAGGTAATCAGCTAGGCTTTCACCAACAGCATCTTTCCCTCTCTTCTTCCGACTCGATCTTCTGACAATAGCTCCCCCCCCCCTTCATTTGATATGACCCTCTCTCGAACATAAGGCGGCTTACTCCTTATGATTACTCATCTCCTGGTGGATAGCTGGGCTTTCCCTCATTCCTTGTCTATTGTGAAGTGTGTCCTAATAAACATAGAAGCATGGGTGTTTCTTTGACCTGTCAATTTCATTTTTAAAAAGATGTGTAGCCAACAGAAGGAGTCAGTGGGGAAGAATAGTGGGGAAATAGAACGTAGTAAAGCACACTTTATGTTCTACATGCTTAAATAAATAAAAACTAATTAATTACATTGAAAAGCAAATGGTTGTCCAAGGAAAAACGATACACTTATACACACTGTTTCTGCTGTATATAAAAGAATAAAATCCTGTGGCTCATGGCAATGCAGACAGGCCTAGAGAGCGTATCTCTATGAAATAAGCCAGGCACAGAAAGACATTACCACACGACCTCACAATTTAATCTAAGGAAACTGGGTTTGTAGAAGCCAAGAGCAGAACCAGAGGCCAGGGGAGTAGACAGTGGAGGACAAGAAAAAGGCAAATTGCAGTCAATTAAAAGTAAGGAGTTCTGGCTTGTAGTTTATTGCACAGTGTGGTAATTAAACAGAACAAAAATGAACTATATGTTTCAAGTCAGCTAGAAAAAAGAATTATGAAAACTCTTTTTTTTCTGGTTTTTTGAGACAGGGTTTCTCTGTATAGCTCTGGCTGTCCTAGTACTCCCTTTGTAGACTAGTCTGGCCCTCGAACTCAGAAATCTGCCTGCCTGTGTCTTCTAAATGTTGGGATTAAAGGCATGCCACCACTGCCTGGGGAAAAATCCTTTTTTTAAATAGTGTATATGGATTAGAGAGATGGCTCATTTGTTAAGACTGGGTCACAATAAAAAACATGAAACAGTGTATATTTAAGAAAATGGTTATGGGGGCTGGAGAGGTGACTCAGTGGTTAAGAGCAGTGACTGCTCTTCCAGAGGTCCTGAGTTCAATTCCCAGCAACCACATGGTGGCTCACAACCATCTGTAATGAAATCTGATGTTCCCTTCTGGTGTTTCTGAAGACAACAATAGTATATTCATATAAATAATAAATAATCAAATAATAAATAAATAATAAAAAAGAAAATGGTTATGTTTACCTTTATTTAAACATACAAAATTTTCATATATTGAAGCATAACATGTTACTCCATTTATATGTATGATTTTCCTGCTTACATACGTTAAAATAAACTTAATTAGCAAAATATACCAATAAATAGAGATATTTTTTTTGTTGAAGAGCATAGAGCATATTAACAGGGTAAAACTGAAATGAATTCTCTGTTTTCTGAAACAGAAAGTAAATCTTTCTAAAACATGTGGAGCACCATTGGCAATCATTGACATTACTAGCACTTATTGTTACCTATTTGAATGATTAGATCGTTCCAGAAAAGAACTAAGAGTCATTTCTTAAACAAAAACAGGCTTGGACTAAGAAGTAGGAAAAGGAATATCTTGAGGTCAAGGTTTGCTGGGACTACAAAGTAAATTCAGGTCCAGCCTAAACTACATGGGGGAGATTGTATCCCTCCCAAGAAGGTGACACTGGATTTCCCACTTCACCTACTCTCTGTGTGTGCATGTGCTCTGCACACATCTAAGAGATGCTGTTGCCTGTCGCTCCATACTTACCATGTGGAAAATCACCTGACTGAATGGAAAAGACAGAACTAAGAGTAAGGAAAGCACCCTCTTCTGGTGAAGAATGAACACGCTCTGCACGGTGCATGGCAAGGCTGTGGATCCCTCTGCACCTGCTATTAATAGCGGAGTACACTGTCACACAATTATGTCTCAAGCTATTCACCCTGTGTGAGAGTCACGCCACATTTACACTTTCTAGACTGTTTCCCAAGCTGCAGGTTTGACGGCTAGTTCCCCTCACTGGCAGTATTTCACTTCGGAACCTGTACTGTGTTGGCCCCAGCTACCTTGCATTCTAGAAAGGGTAGGTGGTCTCTCTTCCTCTGCACCCATTATAAGGTGCATGCTAGTTGCCCCTTACAACAGCCAAGGTGCCTTTCACTGCTCAAGCTAGGACTCTGATACCCTTACCTTCATAGCTGCTCTCCCCAACCCTTTCACACATGGTGGCTATCAGCCCTTTTTATAATCATGTTGAAAATGTGCATCTGAGTTTGCTATCAGAAGCTGGAGTTGTCCTTAAGTCAAAACTGAACCGTGCCTGGTTTTCTTAGATGCCATTCATTAAGGTACTGGCTCTCTTTATGCCTTAATCTCTCGTTTCTGAAAGATGACTGGAATGGTAATTAAGTTATATAAACAAAAAATAAGCACTAAGTCTATTTGGCAAGTTGTCCTGACTTTGGTACATCTGGAATAGTAACTCTCCATAAACAAACCTAGCTTAAGAAAAGCCCCGTCCAGATTTCCATGGGAAACTGGTTTGAGTACAGGTTGTCAGACTGATTTGGGGACTTCCAGCTGGCTATAAGGAACAATTTGATGAAAGATACTGTTTTGTCTCATTTACAGTGCCTCAACATCAGAATTATGAGGAAATGTCCTTATCAGGAACAAACCAAAAGGGAAAACTGCAGGAACAAAGACAAAGAAAGGGCCCCCAAAGGCACACTGGCTGCTCAGATATTTAAGACCCAGAAGACACTGATTAGTCATGCCACGTGAAAGGTGGGTTGTCTTCCATTCATGCCTAAGTATGATCTCTAAAGCCTTCTGTTTACGGTATTGGAATGTATCAATTCCTAATCCTCATACAATACTTAGAGGTGGACCTTAGTGTTAGGTATTAGTATGAGGGCAAATTTCTCGTGACTGAGTCCTGTTGGCTTTAGTAGGAGTGAGAGAGAGAGACTCCATGAGCACAGGACATATATTACCAAGATGTGATGTAGTCCAGGGACTATATCAGAGTTTGTGACATGCGGTTTGGACCTTGTTCCTCCACAACCCTGAGCCCTAACACATCTCCTTCTTTATAAAGCACCTTCTCTTGGCTCCTTCACTGATGAATGTTAAAGGGTACCATTAGGTTAGTGCTTACTAGATATCCTAAACTCCCCAGTTTGTTGATTAGAAACCCAGTCTCCAGCGATGACAAGAAATTTAAGGAGATAAATAGTGTGGAAATGAGAAGGAACAGGATATTAGAGACAAATAACCATAGTTTGCTCTCTACTTGTGCCATGGGTTAACTGGCACATTGCCTATTACATAACCTCCTGGAAATAAGGCCCTAATCCACAACATGAAATTAGTAATATCTAGTTATTGGGGAGATTGCAGAACTGAACGAGACAATATAGTTTAGTTGAGTTCCTTGCAAGAGGCTGATAGGTGCTACTGCGGCTTGATTTATTAACAATGCAGCATTGCTTACAGTGGCCTAGTACTTAGTTATGCTCTATGACACCATCATTATCTTCACTGTCCCATTCAGCAGTCAATTGCAGAAGTCACTCCTAAGTCTAGTTACCCAACTTTCATGAAGTCATATTTTCTTCCCTAATATGGAAACACCACTGAAACGTCAACCTAAGAAAGTGTGAAGCACTCTTGGCACTCCCATTGTGTGAAATACAAACTTACAGATAAGAATGTACAAAAAATGTACAAAAATTCATATAAGCCAAAGGAGCAAATCCAATACCATCAAGTCTTGGGCATCAACGATGTTTTTTTAGAATACTTTCCAATTAAGATTTGGACCAAGTACGTATGTTAGTCCTTGGCTTTCCTCTCTGTTCTTGGCTTCTGTGCACAAGCTGAATGAACACAGAGAAAATGGTTAACAACAGTGCCCCGTTACAGCAGGAATCAAGAAAGAACTGGGGCTGGAGAGCTGCTCAGCAGTTAGAGTACTCGCTGCTGTTCCAGAGGACCTGAGGTCACCTCCCAGTACACACTCAGGATAGCTTGCACTGCGTGTATCTCACGCCGATGGATCCTGTGCCTCTGACCTCCACAGGCATATGTGCACCCACATGCACTTACCTGTATGCATGTACACATAATTTTTTTTTAAAATCTCTTTTAGGGAGAGCACAGAAGGGCCACTACCCAAGTCAAGAGAAGTAAACTTACAGTGCTATATTTTGATAAGTCAGCAAAACAACAAACCTAAAGCAGTGTCTGCTTCCTCCTCAGGCTGGGTTCTGAGAATCCATCTCTCCTCTCTTGTTTTCAGTGGACACACGAAATAGCGCTACCATATGCTCAGGTTTGTGCAAACTTTCCTGATGAGAAAAGAACTTACAGAAGAGTCTGCTGAGTACGGGTCATGCCACAGTCATTTGTAGTATGTAAGCAAAACACAGTTAGTGAGAAAGACTAGGACACCCCAATGACCTGAGAGATTAAAGCCATCCATAATCTTATAATCTGAGAGAATTATTGTTCATATTCTGTTCATAGTTTCTGACTTTTCCCAAATACATAAAAATTCATGCAGTGAATGCACATAATTTAAAAAAACAAATTATACTATAATTCTTTACCCCAAAGGAAAGTAATTAATTTTCCATGTATGTTATTTATAATAATTATAAATTATATTCCATATTATATTTTTAAAAGACAGATGGTCCCAGACTTAGAGGTTTTTGCTTAACAATGATATAAAAGCAAATGCATTCAATCAAAACTGGATTTTGAATTTCGAACTTTTTTCATACTAGCGATAAATAATCTGTTACTGTGCATGGTTTTGTGTGTGTGTGTGTGTGTGTGTGTGTGTGTGTGTGTGTGTGTGTGTGTGTATGCTGGTGCACATGTATGTGCATATGTGCATGTGTATGTAGAAGCAAAAGCACAGGCTTGAATGTCACTCCTCAGTTTTTCTGGCAATACCCCCCTTTTGTTGAGACATGTTCTCTAACTGATTAGAGAACTAGGCTAGGCTACTGGCCACTGAGCCCCAGCAGCCTGCTTCCTCACTCTTCCAAGCACCAGATTTCATGCCCATTGCTTTGAGGATCAAACTCACATTCTTGTGCTCAGACCAAGCACTTTACCCACATAGCTATCTCCCTGACCTCTGATCTGGCACTTTCCCATGATGCTGGACACTGACCATGAAGTTCATCTCTCAATGGATAACCAATGCTCTGCTGCATGCTGAGATTCTAATCTATGGTGTTTGGGAGGATAAGTTGATTAAGTGACTCCTTTACTTATAATATGCTCAACTTGTCATGGTTTGCGATGTTACTCCATCATAAGCTGGGAAGCAAATTCTGTCTCCTGGTTCCCCATTATGCAAATACCATCAGTGATTAGTCCATCTGCTATCAATGGACAGTGTAGCTGCTTCCAACTTTCTTGTTATAAACAATTTCAGTTCTATAAACATCCTTGTTTATACACCTTGACATACTTGATTAAATATTTCCTTAGACATTAAAAACTTCCTAGAAATGGAAGTGCCAGATGAGAGACTGCATATTTTAAGGCTCCATACTTACTTTGTATTAAGAATGTATTTGCAGGGGGCTGGAGAGATGGCTCAGTGGTTAAGGGCACTGACTACTCTTCCAAAGGACCTGAGTTCAAATCCCAGCAACCACATGGTGGCTCACAACCATCCATAATGAGATCTGATGCCCTCTTCTGGAGTGTCTTAAGAGAGCTATAGTGTACTTACATATAATAAATAAATAAATCTTTTTTAAAAAAGAATGTATTTGCAATGTGTTTACATAGATATGTTCATCTACAGAATCAGGATACTATCAGCAGCAGCTATCAAGGAGTGTCTGTTGTCTTTTGATTATGACTTCCAAAAAGAAAAGTCCAATGAGACAAGGAGACCGTCTCACTGCTACCACATTACAATTGACAAGAGGACAAGAAGAGATGGCTCCTGGTTATCTCATGGGTAGACTAAGAACCTATGTGCCCTGTGATACCGTAGGCCAGCAGAGGAGACATCACCCAGAAATAGTAAAGCAGATGAGAATTACTGGCCCCTTTGTTATTTAGCTTTTCATACCTAAATGGAACTACTTAAGGCAGGCCAGGCCTATTCCAGTTCACAATTCAGGGACAATAGTTAATTATCATGAGACAGGGAGGTCTTCATGACAGAAGAACATGGGGCAGTTCTGTCCATGGCTTACTCACATCTTATCAGAAACAGAAATAACTAAACTAAATATATGTACAAACTTATGATTTTAGACTCAAGTGGTAACATGCTTAAGAGGCAACATAAAACAAAATAAATACCCACTCTTCCTCATATTGTGGGGTGATTAGGCTCATACACTATCATAAGAGTTAAAGCAGACAGCGAGTCAGGATTACCTTGGACAGAAGCATGGGGAATGCAAAGAAACGCAAAGCAAGGGGGCAGGGATTAATGAGAAAAGAGTCTGTCCTCTGCAGGCTGACCTCAAAAGGCCTTGCTTCCTTGTTGTATGCACAGCAGCCTAAGGCTACTTTCCTGTGGAAACCTTTTTAATTCTATCACAGATTTGCTTCCTGATATGGAACAAGGGTACATTGAGACTTAATACTTTGCCCAAGAGAATACAAGCAATAAAGGGAGACCTAAATTCAAACTCATTGACGCTGGCTCTAAATGAAATCAACACTTGTAGCTACTTGAATGCTCTCCTTCCTTCTCTTGGTGGCTGAATTACGAAACCAGTGTTGTGTGGATGGAAGGTCTAGAGACTCAGACTCAAGTCCAGGAGCCAGGCTCAGTCAGTGGATGTGGCAAAGTCAAGTGATTGTATTTATCTTCCTCCAATCCAACCAAATAAGCAGAATCCGGACAGGATAGTTTAATCTCTTCTATTTCTGTGATAAAATATCCTGACAAAAACATCTTCAGGAAGAAAGGGTTGTTCTGGCTTTTAGCTCCAGAAGGATAGAGTGGGTCTTTGTGGAAGGGAAGGCAGGATGGTGGGACCTGAGCGCTGATCATATCGAGTTTATGCACAAGAACCAGACATAGTAGGAAGTAGAATGAGTTTATAAAACCTCCCAGCCAGTAATGCACATCCTCCAGCAAGTCTCCACCTCCCGTAGGCTCCCCAAGCTTCCTAAGCAGGACCATGATCTCAGGACCAAGCATGCAAACCCTCATTTTCCCCAGTCCCCAGTCTTCTGGGAATCTAAGAGTCTCACCTCTCTATTATAAGCTGTAAACCATTTGTTGTACTATTCACAGCTGAACAACGATGATGCTCCAATGAGGTGATGAATAAGAAAGTATGTTATAAAGATGCTATGTTCTAAGAAGGCATCATCCATAGTCCCCTGAAGGATGGCACCAAATGGACAATGTAGCACACAGACCTGTTTCTGCTTAGGACTGACAGATGTAGGATGAGTTCTGAAGAGAACATTTCCTCATCCTGGGAATGATGTGAGCTAACACTGCTTAAAGCTATGTGCTCTCTTTCTTTGTAATGCTGTTGTGGATTTGATCTAATGCTACTTATGTTAATTTGGTCTCCCAAAGTATATGGGAATCCATACGTTTGGTCTGTGAGGGATCCTTCCCCCAATTGGTTTTGATTAGTAAATAAAGTTGCCGGCAGCCAATGACTGGGCAGGAAGACAGAGGCAGGACTTTTAGGATGCCTGGGCAAGGGATGGAGGAGAGAGAAGAAAGAGAACTGCCATGCCAGGAGAGGAGTGCAGGACAGAGAGACAGGCACCGTGTAAGAGTCAGGCAAGAGCCCTCCCCCGCATGGGTCTAGGGAAATGATGATGGAATACAGATTTTAGGAAGCAATAACTCAGAAATATTGGAGGGGATGTTAGCCGCATGGAGGTTTGGGAGTGGCTCTGCCACTGAGCTGTTTAAGATATATTAACATATAAGGCTGTGTGTGTGTGTGTGTGTGTGTGTGTGTGTGTGTGTGTTTCATTCGGGAACCCAGAACGTTGCAGCAGGCATTGAGGAATGTGCACCACAGCCACCAGGACGATTTGAATAGAGATTAATTGGCAACTGCAAATGTAAACAGTCTCTGTTACAAGTTGGTCTCTAACCTTTCTTAAATTCTTAAAAGTTTTAAATGTGTTTTCAACATGCAGTGCTTCTACCTTCTTCCTCCGCACTGTGTCCTCCCCTAGCTCTCTCTCTCTCTCTCTCTCTCTCTCTCTCTCTCTCTCTCTCCTGTACTGTTTCAAGTAAAGTAGGGCCCAGGGAGATGCGAAAGACACAGAGTCAATAATTAGTCAATAGTTTGATAAGAGCTCAGAATAGGACAAGACTGACTAGACATTGGGAATTTGAGAGAAGTACTGCCTTAATGTTACATCCGAATGCTAGGGACAGTTGCACACCGGTAATTCCAGCACTCAGAAGCCCAAGGCAGGAAGATCATAGGTTCCAAGCCAGCCTGACTTACACAGTGAAACCCTGTCTCAACCCATAAAAGGGTGTGGCCGAGAAGATGGCTCAGGAGTTTAAAATACTTGATGCTTTTTTTTTTTTTTTTTTTAGAAGACCTGGGTTCTGTTCCCAGCATCGATGAGGCAGCTCACAGCTACCTCTAACTTGAGCTCCAGATGATTTTATGCCTTCTTATAATCCCCATGGGGACCAGACATATACATGGTGCATATAAATCCATGCAGGCAAAACACTCATACACAATAGAATAAATAAATCTACAGGAAAAAAGAAAGCAGAAGGAAAAGAAGGAAGTGGAAGAAGAAAAGTAGGAGGAAGCAGTCAGAGTTGGACTGCGTATAAAAGAACAGGGGTGCTCCTGGCAGTGGAGCGAAGCAGCATTCGTCCTCTGAGGTGAGAGTTTTGCGCATCAAAGTCATCTAAAAGAACAGGTAAGTGGTACCGGCAGACAAAGAAAAACAAACCCAAATAAGCCACTCCCCCAAAGGGAAGACTCCCTTCTCAGAATAATTAGTGAATAATGAGCTTCCATGTTACTTCTCCAAATGTCTCAAGCACTTGTCACTCTTGAGCAATGTGAACTTCTGCTTTGGCTTGAAGCCAAACACCGGACACACTCCTGGGACACCTGTGTAAGCTCAAAGCTTCAGTTTCCTTCCCGGTTAATGATTACATCAAGTTCGTTATGATTAGAGCAGGTTTGCATGTCATCGAGTAATGCTGACCAAAGGCTACCCGTTACGGTTAAGTAAGCTAACACACCGAGGTTTCCACAATATTTATGATATGCAGGAGCTACACATCCTATTATGCATATCACACTGATAATCAGCTGAAGGGAAGCCACTGTCTATTAGCCAGAACCAAACTGGAAGCAGCCATGTTGCTCCAAATAGCCAGAACCTTCTGAGGGATTCCAGACATAGTCTCTCATTTTCTTTACACTATTTTAAGCACAGAGTAATTCAAGGAAACAGTGGAGGAGCTCTCCATCAGAAATGTATGTAAAGAGGACAAAGGTAAATAAATGCTACTAAAAAGTGCCTTTCTTGTGGAATGACACATACCTACTTTGTGTGATAGAAAACACAATTCCAAACTTATTCCTCCAGTAGCCAATACCCTACCACTTTAGGATCTGCAGGAGATCCTCAGGAGTGGGCCAGCTGCGGCTCTTCTTAGAAAGACCTTTCCAGAAGACTGTCCAGGGAGCAGGGAGCGGACTTGCCTTTCACCTCCTCAGCCTTCTCATTTAATGGCAGGCTGTTCCTTTTTTCTTTTTCTTTTTTTCTTTTGTTTTAAGACAGCAACATCTGAGATTTAATTAGAAAACAATTATTAAAAGTGTATTAATATTTTGTTCCAGTGTCCATTGAGCCTGTTATTTTTAATTGACAGGCAGCTATTCAGTCATGAAGATACAGGGAGGAATCTGACAGGTGGTGATCTAGACCTTTAATCCTAGACCTCAGGTGGCAGAGGCAGGCAGATCTCTGAGTTCAAGGCCAGCCTGGTCTACAGATTGAGTTCCAGGACAGCCAAGGCTATACAGAGAAATCTTGTCTGGAAAAACTAAAACCCAAAAACCAAAATCAAACTAAACAGAAAGCTACTGGGAGGAAGCCAAAGACTCATCTTTGCACTCACAATAAATGGAACTCTTGAATAAAAAATGTGTAACTTGTTCACATTCATAATTTGCTCCACTAGCAGCACCATAATAGAAACATCCTCCAAACACTGTGTGCTTTTCCTCGGTCTGTAGTGAGAGAAATCTCAGTACCTAGAATCTGACGTGCATAACAGGTTTTTTTTCAGTGTGGAATGAATTCTTCTAAGCACAGGAGACATTGTGCTTACTAAAGGTGTCACTGTGAGTCCAGTCCACCACTGGCAATCATCACATAAGCTGCATGAGAGACCTCTGAACTCTCCAGGAAGTCATCACCACCCTGATGAATAATGTCTGAAATAAAAGGAAAGGGGGCAAATCATTGCCCGGGTGAGGATTTACAGAATTCACTCATTCCCCTGGAAGGAGGCACTAGTACAGATCTTGTTACATGGGACTTAGGAAATAACCAACAGCCTGAAGATGCAAGGCTTACCCCTGTAGCTCCATCTACATGTTTACTTACAATTTCTGAAAGTAATACACACTGGTAGATTCCTTATTACTAATTCCTGAAAGTGGCTGTCTACAAGCACATGATCAGAGAACATCTGTAGAGAAACAAGTAGGTATTTTTATGGCCATGAAAGGATAACTTTGGACTATGATTTAAGGTGGCATGAGTTTTAAAGAAAATTATAGTCAAGAGGTTTGCATTTGAATACTGAAAAGATGGTTCAGTGGGCAAGAGTGCTTGCTGTGTAGACATGAGGACCGACCTGGATCCCCCAGAACCGATATAAAAAGTTTACATATGTACCCACATGACCACATGCTTGTAACTCTAGCACTATCGAGGGCAGAAACTGAAGGATCAGTGGGGTTTGGTGGCCAGCTTAAAAATAACAGATTGCTGGGGTCAGTGAGAGGCCCTGACTCCAGGGAGAAGGCAGAAAGTGACAGAACAGGACATCTGACATCTTCTCATTTGAGAAAGTTAGCTGTGACTACACTAATACTTAGTGTGCCCAAGTCTTGGAGTGTGACTGTGTTTATATGTGTAAACAGGTGAGGTAACATGGGCCTGGAGTTACTGCTGGAGAAGGAAGGTGGAGGAAATGCAAATACCACAGGTCCAGGCCAGTCAGCCTGAATACCAACAGCCCAACACTGCATCTGCCAGGGTGGTTTCCCTTTAAGGAGCATGGAACTTTCTAGAATTCCCTCAGGAATATGAATAAGATTCTTGTGATATCATTAGCCTTTCATGTGATGGGATAAGAGACTATGGATCAATATTCTTAGTGTCCTGAAGGAAAAAAGCTACATCTGATAAGTGCTCAGGAAATATTTGCTATTGCATTAATGTCATAACTAGGAGGACATTAAGAACTTAAGAATGGAAAGTGAATATATGCCATCAATCTCCTAGTAGGTAAAAATAATATGCCTCGGACCTGTAAGAACTTGGGGGGAGCCTAAAATGTAAATGGTAGAATTTACAATTCCTTTCCCCTTCCATTTCAACCTCAAATTCAACTGAGATATAGGAAACATAGAAATATTGTGAGCTTTTTTTCTGTATTCCTCTGAATGAATTAAAAGGTGTTGACTAAAACAGGCAGAGACCATAGAACTTGCTCAAGTTTAAATGATTCTTCCCAGAACTCGCAGGCTGGGATCTGTCTACACCCTCTTTCTCAAATGCTTACTCTAGCAGTGCAGATCCTGTGACCCTAGCTGGAAAGAGCAGACTGCATACCATCTTAGGAAGCTCGTAAACAAAAATAATCTAAGTTGGCTTGGAAAGGAAGCAACACCAGCTCCCCTGGAACTGATACTGATGTAAACCAAGTGTGGATGCTAAGGACCATGTGAACTGTTTTTCTCATTTCTCAGTAACAGCTTTGTCCAAAGGCTCACATACACATAGCTCCTGGAATGTGTCATAAACATTGCCGTTCTCTGTCAGGCAATCAACTGTGCTACAGACATGGTGGGCCGCATGAGGAATGCAACAGTTTCTGAAAGGAACACCCAAGCCATACTGATGAGACTTTCAGTAAGTGTGCATATGTTATGGGAGATGGTCTGTGTGGATATAATTAGTGGTGCAAACCCACAAGTCAAGAACAATAATCTCATAGACTCCAGATTTCTTTTCCTGCCCAGGGAAATGGGATCTTTATCTTGGTAACTTCCATGCCATTTACCTTCTCGGGGTGATTTTACCTGGTTCAGTGGAGTGGCTTAAGAGGACTATGAGTTTGGAACTGTGCCTGGCTGAATGATACACAAGTACAGATCGAGCTATCTACACTAATTCGATGTGAATGGTGCCCCTTATGTTATCTAATTATTAGACCTTATTGCATGATCATCCACATGAGCAACTCCGGAGACAAAGACAGCAGTGCCACAGGGTGAAGAAGAGCCACTCCATGCGCACAAGGTGACGATGAGAGAGAGAAGCAGTCCATTGGTGGCTATACCACGGCCATGTACACTTCATTCATTTTGGTAGCATTAGTCACAGCAGCTTGATGAATTAACTGTTGTTACTGGCTGTGATGATCACTCTTGATTGTCAGCTTGACAAGAGTCAAAATCACCATGAAAATATTCTCTGGACATATCTATGAGGAATTCTCACAGTCAAGTGAGATGAAATCAGTTGAGGCGGGAAGGCTCACCCATGGCTGACATCATTCTATGGGCTGTACTCCTAGACTACGTCAAAGAAAGGTAGAAGGGTTGGCACTGGCTTTCTGTTTCCTGACTGTGAATGCCACGTGACCAGCTGCCTCAAGCTCCTATCTCCATGCCTTGCCCACCATGGTGACTGTGCCCTTAAACTAGGAGCCTTTCCTCAGTCACAGCATGGGACAAGTAACTGGTACATCGGCAATAGAGATTATTGTCATAACAATCCATAAAGTGTGACCAGGTGAACAGAGAAGGCTGGCATGGCAGCCTTCAGTCCTGCTCTCTCAGCTGTAATGGGGAAACTGGCTGTGAGGGGACCTGTCCTGTGGTAGATAAAGCACAGCCTGTTAAGACAAAGGTTCCAGAGAAATAAAGTAGAGGAGAGAACAATCACTGTTAGTGCATACAGGCTGCTCTAGGTTCTTCTCAGCAGGGAGTATATGGAGAGGAATGCCCTGCAAGATCTGCTGTCTGTGACACTGACATAGAATGTAACGCATGAGTCTGGTTTGGTGGAAAACACAGGCTTTCCATACTTCCACGGGGCCAGTCTATAACAGTAAGCAGAACGACACTATCTACCTTAAATCCAATAGTTAAATTCCAACCAGGCCTTTATTTTTATAGCAGTATAATTCATATCGTGTGGTGGAAGGGCAAGGGCTGGGGCTAAGGAGAAGAGGAAGGCCTTGGTGCAGGACCCCCTTCCCCGGCTCTGGGAAGAGAGTAGGGGCTATCAGTGATCTAATTGGAGTTGCTGTGCCCCCTTGAATTTCAGAGAACCTTTGAAAGATTAGTGAATCACCTGGAGGGGAAAGACACAGACATCTGACAGTTTTCTTCTCTAGGCAGAGAATATGTAAATGCAAATACAGTATTCAAGTTCCCTTGACGGATCAACTATAGATTTTGGATGAAGGGGCGTGAAGAGTATGATCTGGTACTAATTTCAGTGAGCTGAACTTAATTTTCTACTTAGGGAGGCAACACATAATAGTCATTGTTTAACATCATTCCACTTGGGCCTCAAAAATCTCCGCAAAAGAAACCTTATGCAGAATTTACGCTCTCTGCTTCTGCCAAAGTTCTAAGAAGGCTGAGCACAGCTTTGGTGAGCAGTGGACTTGTCCGCTTGTCTGATGGCTCTGTTCATCACCTGAACACATGAGAGGTACTGAAAAGCAGGTCAGAGAGAGGCCCAGACAAATCAGAGGCCACTGCTAGCAATACTGGAATCCGGGAAGGAGTAGGCACTGCCTTGGGCCAGTCCATAAGAGACAATCAAGCTGAGAAAAAAGTTAGAGACTTAAGGCTGAGGAACAACAGAGGAAATGGAGAGACACTGAATAAAAGTTAGGACATAACAATTCTGAAATGGACTCTTCCCCTGGCCAGATAGGTGACTTCTGGGGCAGCTCAGTCCTTCATTTTGAGCTTTGTGCTTCTATTTTACAAAATGAAGTTGGTGAGTTTAGTAAGGGAGCATGGATTTTAACCCTTGCAGAGCAGAGCAGCTAGTCTGTAGAGACTCAGGCTAAGACACAGGTGCAACCAACCCCAGGGAGCTGATGGTTTCAGGAGGACGGGAAAGGTTGCCACATTTCAAACTTCTTAGAGAGAAACTAGAAATGAGGATTTTTTTTTCTTTTTTTGGTAAGGCCTAAATGTTAAAAACTAATTGGACTCCTAAAGCACTCAATTGCCCAAATAAACAAACAAAAGTCTGTTGCTGTAACACGACCTTGGAATACGACCTTGGGTTTTCGTTTGTTCCACCAGGCCATCAGTAAAGTCTTTAATTCATTTCTAAAGCCCTTTTCCATCTTGAAGAGAAATTTAAAGGAATTGTTCCACAATGACTTGTCTTCCCTATCTATGATCTGTTTCTTCCTTCGCAGAGCATTTGGAGATGAACTTCCATGCCTTTGCCTTCCACCCTGCAGGCACAGCTTCCCCCCCTCCTCTGCTGAAGTCATGCACCAAGGCCATCTGGCATCTCCAGACCACAAGCTCAGAAGGCTTGCGGGCCTTGACTGCATTCCTCACCGAGGTGGAGCAACTAGAACTGTTAAAGAACACATTTTGTAAGCTAGTTTCTCCAGTTCCCACCTGTTTCTAATCCCCCACCTCCCCACTAGATTCTGTTTCCTCTGTTACTTCTACTTCCTACATGTGGGTGTTCCCTGAGGCCTAGTTCCCGGCTCTCCTTGTTTTCTGAAACTTCCTGCCCAGAGAGCGCATCCATAACTACAGCTGCAGACATCCATCCCTAGATTCATTTAAGTGCAGAAACAGCACCTAACCCATTTTTTACGCTCTCGCCCTTAGTGCCTAACAGCCTCTTGGACATCGCCACTGCAACTAACCTAGACTATACACAGATCTGACACACTACTGGTTTTGAAATTATTTTCCCAGCATTCCTTCATGTATCCTGAGTTAAAATCGTATACATCTTTGCCTCCCCTCCTTTCCCTCGTAGGCGTGATATTAGGAACGTTCACAGATCCTCTTTTGACGAGTACTTCTGCTCTAACTCCAGTGTGCCTCCTGCCTGTTTCTGACTTCTTCGATCAGTCTCTGTCCCGTGCTGCCTCCAGGTTGGCATTGGCATCTCAAGGATGGCAATTCTGAATCTTCCTCTGCACTGTGAGCTAAGTCCCTTCACCTGGCTTTCAAAGTCTCACAACTCTTGGCCTCGGAGCGCATTTGTCTAACTTCCCTTGCCGTGATGAAACCCTCCCATTCTGCTGAAGCAAACTACCCAGCTCTCTCCAATTCCATGTTCCATCTGTGCTTAAAATATCCTTCCCACAGTCCCATGTGCTCAGATCCTACCATGATCCAATTTGCATCTCTCAGGAAAAGTTTCTGAATTACTAAGCATGGTCTTATTAGCATGGTATCCTTACAAGCCATCCCAAAGCAATCTTAGGGGCGAGCATGTAAGCGCTTTATTATACGGCCTTTAATACAGAGGCCTGTGATTACTCTCGTATGCGTGTGATGAAGGGGACCAGTTTCTTGGCAGGATTTCCCTAGGTGTCTGACGTCTGCCGTTTCTCCATTACTCTCCAGTACCACCTTTGTTCTGTATCAAGCATTTCTGATGTGAGAGCTGTGTCTGAGTGCTTCCCATACACTAGAAAATGTCTTCCAGCTTTTTACCTCTTGTTGACAATGTATGGCAGTTTACACTTCCACAGATACATTCTCCAGTCAGCTTGTCAAGTTCCTATCTCTCAAAAAGTTTCACTCCAGGTTTTGATTAATTTTAAATCATTGCATTTTAAACTAAGCCTTTCCCCTGTGATGTTTGTTTTCTTGCTTGATAAAGCTTCCTTTTTGTCCATTTGGGACTTTGGGACTTAAATTGCTTTTTTTCATTTCTGAAGATAAAATTTTGAATATTGATCTAAAAGTTTTTGGGGTTTTTTTTGGTTTTTGTTTTTTGTGTGTGTGTGTGTTTTGTTTTTGTCTTTGTTTTTGTTTTTGTTTTCGAGACAGGGTCTCTTTGTGTATCCCAGGCTTGGTAGCTACACTTCATAATTTTAAAAAGCTATCTTTACTAGTTTTTTGTCTAGGCTATTAATTTTGGGGGATGCAAAACTATATAGTTTAATCATATGCTTTTAATTAGTATCTTTCTGTTACTGATTTTCTAGTTTCAGTGGTAGAAATTAAATTGGAAAACATGCTCACTAAAACTTTAGTTTCTTGGAAACACTTTGTAAAACTTCTGTTCTTTGCATGGGTATATTGTTCCCCTTTTAAGAAGGAACTAAGTATTCTCACTTTGGTCTTCCTTCTTCTTGAGTTTCTTGTGGTTTGTGGATTGTACTTTGTGTATTCCGATCTTCTGGGCTAATACCCACTTATCAGAGAGTGCATACCATGTGTGTTCTTTTGTGATTGGGTTACCTCACTCAGGATGATGTTCTCTAGGTCCATCCATTTCCCCAAGAATTCCATAACTTCATTGTTTTTAATAGCTGAGTAGTACTCCATTGTCTAGATGTACCACATTTTCTGTATCCATTCCTCTGTTGAGGGACATCTGAGTTGTTTCCAGTTTCTGGCTATTATAAATAAGACTGCTATGAACATAGTGGAGCATATGTCCTTATTACATGTTGGAGTATCTTCTGCATATATGCCCAGGAGTGGTATGGCTGGGTCCTCTGGTAGTACTATGTCCAATTTCCGGAGGAACTGCCAAACTGATTTCCAGAGTGGTTGTACCAGCTTGCAATTCCATCAGCAATGATGGAGCAGAGACTAAAGGAAGGATAATTCAGAGACTGCTCCACCTCGGAATCCTTCTCATATTCAATCATCAAATCTAGACACTATTGTGGATGCCAACAAGTGCTGGATGACAGGAGCCTGAGATAGCTGTCTTCTGAGAAGCTCTGACAGTACACAACTAATACAGAAGTAGAGGCTCACAGCCATCCATTGGACTGAGTACAGGATCCTCAATGAAGGAGCTAGAGAAAGGACCCAAGGAGCTGTAGGACTTGCAGCCCCATAGGATGAACAAGACTATGAACTAACTAGTACCCTCAGAGCTCCCAGGGACTAAAACACCAACCAAAGAGTACACATGGTGGGACTCATGGCTCCAGCAGTATGCATATAGCAGAGGATGGTCTAGTCAGTCATCAATAGGAGGAGAGGCCCTTGGCCCTGTGAAGGTTCTATGCTCCAGTGTAGGGGAATGCCAGGGCCAGTAAGCAGGAGGGGGTGGGGTAGTGAGCAGGGGGGGAGGAAACAGGAGATTGTTTTATTTTATTTTATTTTATTTTTCTTATTTTCTTTTTTCTCTTTCTTTCCTTCTTTCTTTCTTTCTTTCTTTCTTTCTTTCTTTTTTATTTTTTTGGAGGGGAACCTGGGAAAGGAGACATTGTAAATAAGAAAACATCTAATAAAAAAAAAAAGAATTTATGCCTTGAGATCACAGTTTGCTATGTAACAAAAAATTAAATAAAAAATAGATAAATAAATAAAAAACAAAAAACAAAAACAAAACAAAACAAAAAAAAACCTTCCGTTCTTTGAAACTCACTGAGCTGGCTTACTGGAATGAAGATGGTTTACTCGAATGAACATGCATTGTCAGTGAGATGAACTGACTGAAGTGACGCTGCATCTTCTGTATTTTTAATTACTTTTTTTGTGGTTGTTATATGAATTACTAAGACTATCAACATTATCAAGCACAACTGGACTTTCTAGGTTCTGTCCTGTTGCCAGTTCGTACTAACTAGAACAAAGGGTTTAAAAGTCATCTACAACTGAAAAAGATATTATAATACTACCCAATATGCAAGAATTATAATACAATTCATACTGGGTAAAATATAGCTTAGTTTTGACCCTAAACAAAGATTAGATGTTTAAAACAACACAAAAATATCTATTTAAAATAAACTCATTAATTAAATAATACCACAATTGTGATTTTGTATGGACCTCAAATAACATGATTTAAATTAGAGCTAAATTAGATTTAAATTAGATTCATCTCTCCCTTAAAAGTAGAATAAAACTAGCTTGTATTTTAAAAAGGATTTATCTGAGCTGTCAGTTTTGTGCTTGAAACTTCTCATGCTTAAAAATCTGTTGTCCAAAAACAAAACAAAACAAAACAAAACAAAAAAAAAAACCTGCTGTCCAAGGGCTGGGAAGGATCAGCAGTTAAGAAGCTTGCTGCGCATGCGCGGGGGCAGCACTTCCTGTCAGCATCTGTGTATCGGTGGAAAAGCCTGGTGTGGTCCCACCTTGCCTGGGGGTGGATGCAGGAGGACCACAGGGGCTTGGTGGCTGCAAGACTGTCTGGAAAAACAGGAGCTACTGCAAGAGATCCTGCCTCAGAGGCACAAGGTGGGCAGTAAAAGAGGAGGCACCTGATCCCGCCCGGACACAGTGTCTGATTTACACAGGCAAGTGCATATAAACCACACATACGCAGAATATAGGTATATAATGTAAGCATATGTGATGACTATCCCTTTTGACAGAATTCTGTATGACTTTAGTAACAAATACTGTCTTGACACACTGCAGTTTTATTTCTCTACTCAACAAAAGCATAACTGAGCACGCACTAGAACCACATGACAGAGAGCTAGCATGGAAAGACCCAGTCTACATCTTTAATGAACTGACAGTCTCTCTGAGGCATAGACCGTGGGACACTGTACGATCTTTTCTAGCCACCAGCAGCAGCAGCAGCAGCAAAGGAACCAAACAAATGTGGATGAGTCTGAGTCAGCACAACGTAACAACAAAAAGTGAAAGAATATTTAACTCTTGGCAACTTTGGGAGGCAAGGGCATCATGTTTGAGACAGATGCCCTGGAGACGCGGAGAGATGGCAGGTTACACTTCCTCCCACCGGAACACAGAAAGATGTAAGGGTTAAGAAGTAACAAAATGAGTACTATAACAATCGAAACTGTCAGGTCTGAAGGAAACACCACTCCCCCAAACTCTGGGCCTCATTCCCCTCTGCCAAAGGAGGTATTCCTCACCATTGCTAGAAGGGACAGATGGCTGTTTGTGGTGCCTCCAGCATGCCAAAGTGAATGCTAGCCTCCAGGACTCTTGGTATTGTGGTTCCTCTCAGCTCTTCTCTCCCTGGCTTTACCCTGAACCTCCAGCTCATGCTTCTGCCCCCAGTTTCTCATTCCTATGTAACCTGCTGTTCCAGCCATGCCCTCTTGGTCCTCTCTCTGGTCTTCCTCCTTGGGTCCCTTCTCCCTTGATTCTTAGCCATTTCTCCTCTCCCTTTCCCCCTCTTCCCTCCCTCTTCCTCTCCCTCTTCCCCACCTCTCTCTTCTCGTGGCTAAGTCCATGGCCCTGTTTATTCTTCTGGACTCTTGCAGTGGCCCCTGGCTATGCTTTCCCTCACACCTAGAAACCTTCCTCTCAACTGTACTTAGATCAGTCATGTCCTCAGTTTATACATCTGATGTCCAAACCCTCCGTTTGTACAAAAATGACTGTGATCGATGATGATTAACTTTAGAGCTTCATACAACTAAAATCTACTTGAGTCAAGAAGAAGTTAAAGTGAAATGTCAAACAAATGGATCAGACTCTTACTGTTATCCTGAGCCACAACTGAAACCATTAACTAAGGGCAGACACAGTAAAGGAGCAACGGTGGGGAACAGCCACAAATGAGAAGCTGTGAAATACAGTAAATAATTTTCTTAGAGCACTGAACAAATCCAAAAGCTTTTTGTCCTGAAAGGCTAAGTTATCTCATGAGTGATTAGAATTTAGGATCATTTGAAGGAACTGGATTTAAAAGACCATCTAACTAAAGTGAGATATGCTGAGAGATCCCACAAAAGAAAGCAGGAGGTTTGGCATTTTAGGAGGCTGGCTAGATTAGCTCTGATATTTTCCCAGTACCCAGCAAGTTAATTACTGCAAGAAGACATTGCACTTTAAGGGACTTCTGTTTTGTTTTTAGTTTTCTTGCATGTGCATATGTGTAGTGTAGTGTAGTGT
>JADRCD010218959.1:0-17401 GCA_019843815.1 Montemys delectorum
AATAATAATAATAATAATAATAATAATAATAATAATAATAATAAATGACTCTTTCTGAATGGATTTCCATGCATGAACATAACCAAAAATGAACTGCTAGGAGTGGAATTGCCATGTGAGATGCGATTTGAGCCTTGGTAAGTCCTACCAAATTGCATTCTGCATTGATTAAAACAGTTCCCTCCCCAAGTAACCTGAGCGTGTGTGCTACCCCATGACAAAGTCAGATGTATATGTTTCCAGAAATTTTCAGGTTTTTTTTTTTTTTCAATCTGAGTCTTTCAAAACTTATCTTGGTTAGGTGACTCACAAGGTGCCTGTAACTCCAGGGAGTCATACACACACCCCACCTTGACCTCTGAAGGCACATACACATAAATAATATAAACCTTTTAAAGAAAGCTATCTTGAGGTAGCTTTACTCTGATTTCCTCTAGTTATAAGCAAGGTTGGCTGGCAGCTTGGTCTCTCCCTTACCAACGTTTCTACCTAGTGTTCACCCAACATGATCATTAATCATGAAGTTTCTCCATGTACAATAGTCTCACCAGTAAGTATCAAGAAACTGGGATCCTTCACTGAGCAAACATAGCCCTCCCAGATGTATGGTGAGACATGATGTTGATAGTCTATACGTTGCTGCATTTTCAAAATATTTTAAGGAACTTCGAATATGGAAAAGTAACCAAGGGTCCCTGTAAGCTAGAAGAAAAACAAGCTAGGGTTGAGGTCAGCATACTGACAAATCTGTAACCATGGCTACAGCATCTTGTGTTTACCTATGTAAAGAGCTACACAGAGCTTAAGATGAGCTGCCTCTCAGCAGTGCCCTGCTAGAACCTGGCTTCCTTGGAATGATATGGACCAGGCACTGTGGGGAGGGGAGACATCACGTGTGCCTTTGCACTGAACACCCCACATGCACCACCAGATGAGTTTGGGGCAGCAGAGACAACAATGAGTCAGGAATGAAGGTGGTCCAGTCTGTGAGAAAAGAAGACTCAGGAAAGCCTTTCCAGCAACTCAGGAAAGAGGTCAGTAAGACAGCCGCCTCCAGACAGACCTAAATATGGTCCTGTAGGGTATTTAGGTCACAGAAAAGAAAAGTGCTTAGCACCATCCATCAAAGCCGAAGTGTCCTAATCTAACATCACCCTTATTCGACAGAGATGCCTATGGTGCTCTGTGACCCGGTTCCCACCTTGACCTGGGTCAGATTCCTTTTGTCCTCTTAGCTTCTTTTTCTGACATAGTCATACATGGAGCTGAGCTCTGTGGGAAAGGGGGAGCTTGGATGCTGACAGTCATTGCGAATAATCACTCGCCTTCCTAGTGGTGGGGTGAGTCTTAGAATGTTTAGAGACCATCTATTTGTTTATATCAAACTACAAGACTTTGTTTCCTACCATCCTTCCTACATAAAATTGCCACTTTAAATCTAGGTTGAGCATTACTGTGACCATAGGTCTGGTGAGGGACATTTAGTTGTAGAAAAAAGTAGAGAGGCAGGGCTGTACTAGAGCGTTGAATGAGTACAAGCTGGAATCCATGTGGTATTAAACAATGTTTAAAAGACACAAAGTACCCTTTTAAAGGATTAAAAAGTATCCTTTTAAAAAGGGTAGAGAAGTAGGGAGTTGGAGGCAGATGTGAAAGAAGTTAAGGGGAGGAGTTAAGATAAGTATGATCAAAATACATTGTATGAAATTCACACAAAAAATTAATAAAAATATTTTTAGTCTCAAGATTGTTTATTTTTATTTTATTTTTCCATATTCTAATCTTTTCCATAATCTTGCACATATAAAGTCATAGCCATTGCTCAGTATCAAACTGAATTTGCCTTACTGCCTTGGATGTCAATAACACTATCTCCAGACACAGCAAACAAGTATGTTTACTCACAGCACAGTGTTCTGTCTTTCTAGGCATCCTATAAGCCACTGTTGAAGCAGGTTGTGGAGGAAATATTTAATCCTGAGAAGCCAGATCCCATTGACATTGAACATATGTCCTCAGGCCTCACTGATCTCCTTAAGACTGGATTCAGCATGTTCATGAAGGTAAGGACCCACAAGAAGGTTGTGCTGAGTGTTCATGAAGGTAAGGTCCCATGAAAGGGTCATCATCCTGAGGGTCACATGTCCCTTTGCTGAGCATGGGAATGTTGGCACATCCTTAACCCTACTGGGAGACAATGGTATACAATCAAGACAATCTTTCCTGACCATTTGGTGGTGTGCAGCCTGAGCTCACAGCCTCCTTCAGCCTTTTTTTGATCTGGGTCTTATGATCTTTCCCTAACAACACATATACCCTAAATGAGGTCACAAGGCATCCTTAAGAGCACCACTGGAAACCGTTTACACTCAAGATTTGTTTGTTACCCACATGAGCATATATACTACTTACTGTTCGCTAGAACTTACTCTGCAGGATAATGAGCAGCACTGAGTACTCCTAGTATCATCCCAACACTCATTTAGAGATGCTTTTTGTTATGGTCCAGCAGACTCCTTGGATCTCGCTGGCTCATGTCTGGGGTGGGTCAGAATGACTGAGCAACCCTTGAAGTAGGGATGAAAGCAGGAGAAAGTACACAAATGTGATCTATTTTTAAGCCACTGTAAAGTTTCTAAATTTAAAAGGATCTAAACAAGATTGCAGACTGACCTCCCAAGCTATGCCCACATTTCAGCGGTAATAACTCGGAAATAACAGAATGTTTTGCCAACTTCAAAGAGTCTTTGAAACAGTGAGTAAGTCTGCATAAAAGATCCAGCCTCTTAGAGTTCAATAACAACATATTCCAGGAAAACTGGCCCATTCCAAAAGCCAGAAAGGACAGACGCCAGGCATCAGACTGGAAACGGAGCAGAAAATTGGCTGGAGCAGCCCTCAACCTTTTGTTCTGATGTTCCCCAATACCAGCAGCTTCTAACGCAATCCCTGGCTGCTCATTTTCTGTCTCTTTGTCTCTTCTCTTCTCTTTCTTTTTTTCTTAATAAAGCAATGCAACTCAACTTGCTATTGTGTCCAGGGCTCCCATGCTGAGTCTAAGTCCAGAGTTGTTGGATCATTCTCTGACCCTCTGTCCTGACTAGCTCTTCCTTATGGCCATTTGCAAAGGAGGGAAGGGAGGGAGGGAGGGAGGGAGGGAGGAAGAAAGGAAGGGAAGAAGGAAAGAGAAGGGAAGGAAAGAGAAGAGAAGAAATGAAAAGAAAAGAAAAGAAAAGAAAAGAAAGGAAAAGAAAAGAAAAGAAAAGAAAAGAAAAGAGAAGAGAAGAATAAAAACAGCATAATTTCTGGGTGGACATGGTTTCCAAGCCTTTGTACTTAACTACCATCCTCTACAAGCTTGGATACCCGTGGTAACCATGGACTGTATTAGGATGTTAGCCATCACTTGACCCCCGCCCCCAGGTACATTTTCTGTTACTGTCCCAAGAATCAAGAGCTGTCATACTTGAAAGTTACCCCTGTAAATGTTAGTATTTCCTCCTCTCTTCCTGTGTTCAGCCATCACCCTCTATGTGGCCTTGCCTAGAGAGCTTGGAGCCCTGCTGGGTCAGCGTGGGAAATGGGGCATTGTTGGAACTCCTGTTCATCAACCAGCTGACCTCAGAGCAAAGGCTCCTGGGAGTAGTTAGGGAGAGAATTGCCTTCTCCCAGCTGCCATAACATCTCAAAAAAACCACTTTGTGAAAGGCAAAACTAGACAGAAGGACTTCCATTCTGCCCCAATGCCTGTTGAGAGGAAAGGAGGTGGGATGCAGATGGACTCACAGCTGATGCGAACAGCGTCCAGGCTTCCCAACCACGGTTGTAATGACAGTCCCCAGGGAGCAGCCAGCCAGCATGCTTCATTCATGCTCCTGGCCATCCTCAGCAGATAGGTCCCATCCTTATTCCCATTTCGCCCAGTGAGGAAACTGAGGCCCCACATGGCTAAGCAGTGAATGCAAATTTCCAACAGCCTGGGATTCCATCCGATTCTTTCCAAAGAGCACACGATCAATGGCAACTCTGATGTGTGCCCTGTAGTCATCCCCACTCCAGATCACTGGCCTGACCGCAGCATTCCCTAGTCCATAGCTGCCAGGTGTGCTCTTGGAAGTTAAATGGTCTGTCTTGTTAATGCTGGTATTCTTTGGGATAACTCAGCTGCCTCCCCTTTCCTGAAACGGTACAGCTCATGAAGAAGGTGCAGCTTATGGATTGGTCATGGAGCCACTAATGTGAATGAGATCACACAGGGCTCTGAGGGACCTGCCATCCCTCAGACTGCTTTTCTGGAACTTGGGCCTAGGTCTCATTGGAAGAGTAAATTCATGTGTTGGCAGATGTGTCACCCCTACACATTAAGTCATCACTCTTAATCCTCAGGGGCACTTACTGCTCCTGTCTCTGGCTACTCACTGCCCTGTCCTGTGCTCTGGAATCTGTTCCCTACTTTCTCACTCCACTTGTTAGCTGAGCCAGAAAGGAACAAAGAGGCAGAACTTGATGAAATAAAGGATTCCCATGGGGAATCCTTCCCTTGCTGACTACTGTTGTATAAATGGGTCCACTCTAAAACTTTAACTTGAGTTGGAAGGCAGATGCTGGTCCTTTCTCTACACCCGGAGATGATTTCCTGTTGACTTGGAGTGACCCAGAGGCAATCTGCCAATGATGTAGAAGATGAGAGTAGATTGGAGACATGCCAAGAAGTACACAGAAAGTCAGGGCCGCGGTCATACAGCAAGAAGCATGGTGCGAGCCACATAGCAAGTAGCAGAAAGAATGTAGAAGAGGGTGGTTCTGGCCCTGTGTGTCTCCCTCAGGGCTCTGTATCTTTTGTACATACTCTGTGGCTATATTTATAAGTTGTTTTTATAACTATGTGTCTTAGTTGTCTTCCTCCAGGTTGATGTCTTTCAGAGCAGTGCTTTTCTAAATATACAACATAACTCATTGCGTAGTAGTAGGTCAATACAGTTTAAATGCTATAATAAGCCCTGCATAGGGAACAGACTGGGCTAGAACTCACTACATCTAGTTAGGTAAAACAGCACACCCCCACCTCTCATATCTACATGTGTATGACTTGAACACGTTTCTCACTACAGATCTGACAGAAAAGACTGTGAGCACTGTAGCTAGAGCCTGGGGGGTTGGGGAGTGATGGGGGGGCGATGTTTCATCTTCTAGACCTCAGCACTTGGCTCTGCATACAGCAGGTGCTGGGGAGAGGTGATCAGAAAATTCAGGCTACAGCGCTCATTCAGCATAGCTTGAAACCATTGGTTTCACTTTCCAACTACACCAGTCCCACTGAGTGTAGGGAACCCCTTCCAAGACTCCCATTGAAGACCTGAAACCACAGGCACGCACCCCATGGATGCCGATGTTTTTACCACAGACACACAAATGCGATGCCTTTTTTGCTAAGCAAAAGGCGTGTGTTCGGGTCAGAGTGCGTGCACTTTGCAAGTGTGACAGTGAGCCTAGCACTGTTCCCTTTCCCTTCCTTACACTTCACTGGCTGAAGACTTGTTCTCAGCATACAACTGAGCAACCTCCACAGACAATTATATATTTCCTCATCACATCAAGAACTTTCATCTTCCCACTGAAGGGAAGCACTTTACAGCTTTTCTTTGGCTTATCAGATTTGCCAGCACCCTGCTTTCAGGACATAATTTGCACTTTGGGGGCATAATCAAGTAAATTAAGGGGTGCTTGAACAATGCTTTGATGCACCAAGGTCGGTTGATAACCCGGGTGGCCTCCATGACGAAAGAAGAGTCCATGTGCAGTATGGGAACTCTTCCTTCCCAGGCAGGAGAGAGCAGGGCAAGATTTCATCATGCTTCTCAGAACCATTTGCAACTTAAACTTAGATTGGTTTCTAGAAGCTTGTTCTCATCCTGTGAATAACTGAAACTGTGGAACACAAAACCTCAGATAGGGAAGAGCTGCTGCTTGGCCCTTAAGCCTGAGGCTTCATTCAAAATTTTCACAAGTGAGCAGTGCTATTGGTCAACTCCAGTGAGCCTCATCTGCTGCCCTCATCCCCTGGTATAGCAGCTGCTGAGCAAGGCAACCCCAGCCATGCGCCCACTTCACAGAGATGGGCGTCCACCTCCACTGTGTCCTTTCCACACCACAGCTTTGAGGTTTGTTTCCCTCATGCTTCGCCTCCCTAGAGAATAGAATATAAGCAAAGAGGCTGCTGATGTTATAGCACAGAAGAGCCAGTGTGTCAGGAGCGGTGGATATGGGAGCAGATGCTGGGGATGCTTGGGGTCTCTTCTCCACTTTACATTTATCTGAGTTAGATTTGCTGAATAATGATTAGCGCTCCTATCTGTATCCCCACCCCCACCCCAGTCCCACCATGCCCCCATCTAGTACATGTTCTGTGGGTTTCTTTCCAGGGTCTGTGAGCAATGGAGGTGGTAGAGACCAGAGCCCCAAACGTGGTGTCAGACTGTACAATAACCAGCCAGCCTCTCTGTGCCTCCATTTTCTTATCTGTAAAGTGGAATGAGAGTAGAACTGTTGTGAGATGTATAAGGGCATGCTCAGGACTCAGCACTAGGAAAAAATCTACATTCAGTATTCTTATACTCTAGACAGAGCTAATATTTGGGTGTATACACAGGTAAGGCTGGAAAATTATGGGTTTAAAGCTAGTCTGGCCTACTAGCAAGAACCTATCTTTGAGAAATAAGAGGAAAGAAGGAGTCGAATATGGTTGTGTATGCTTGTAATCCTAGCATTGGGCGATAAAGGTAAAGAGATTGTGAGTTCAAGGCCAACCTGGGCTACATACATAGTGAGCTTTACACTAGCCTAGGCTGCACTGTAAGACCCTGTCTCAAAAAATTAAAATAGTAAAATCAAGTATAAGGAAAAAAAAAGAAAAGGATAGAAGTCTGTTTTTAAAATGAAGACAAAGAAAAGACTGGACACACTGCCTGCAGAAGTCACAGCACTGCAAATTTCTCCAAGTTCACACTTGCCAGAAGACAAGCAGTCGGATGGCCTGGCCTGTCTCTGGAGCCATGCTCATGGGCTGTGATGTTCTTTTCCAGTCCCCGTGCCTCTCCACTGTTCGCCCCATTCTCTGATCTCCAAAGGCTTAGTGACAGAACTTATCTCTCTTTGAACAAACTGTTAGTAGCCAGCAAGATATGCATGCCATGGCCATGCTGGACACAGGCCAAACCCAGGATGCCTAAGTCCTGACTGTCCCTGAGCTCTTCTGCACCATCGCCATACTCCAGGAGACAGCAAGAGCGCTCTGTAAGGATTGCAGTGGCTCAGTGTTGTGGCCAGGGCTAGCCCCACTGCAGACACTTGGATGCGGCCCCTCAGCCTAGTTTTGCTTGTGTTCATACATTTCTGTTGGCCAAGAGAGTTTAAAAAAAAAAAATGCTATGTACCTGTCTGACTGACTCTCCATGGGAAGGCAGTAGGGTCTTGACTCTCTGTAGTCATCACATCATCGCATCATCATATGGACACAATTCTACCCGTGCTCGTTCTTCACAGGGCTCTGCTCTACAGGCCAGAGGCCACAAAAGTCTCCCGTTTCTGCTGTTTCTGGTTGTCCAGTATCAAGTAAGCAGTCATCCTGAACCACGGACTCATAAGAGTGCTGACCATTTGTTTTTCTCAGAAGGTTGCACTCTGACCAGAGCTCCACATAACAGAATCTGCCACCCTGGCCCTTCCACACTGTCACTGTGCCGCAGCTGAACTAGGAACACCAGGGGCCTGTGGTTGAGGTCCTCAGCTCCTCTGCATGGCGCCAGTGCTCTAAGAGGGGCAGCCAGGGGGCAGGCATTGGGTGCCATGGCCTGAAGTCAGGTCACATCACTTGGATGGCACTTCACATGACAAGGCAGTCCCCTCCACAGAAATTAAACACACGTCCTTCCTCTTAGAAAGGGGCCAAGGGCGTGAGGAGCAGGAAATACCATCATGGCCACTTTTGAAAACTGCATTCTAAACCCAGCTAAATCCATATCATCTAGCTTTCCAGGGCACTAAAGGCAACACTAATTCAACCTAGGTTTTCCTTCCCTCTTAGAAGGCATTGAAATCATTCACACTTCTGACCTGAATTCAAAATCGGTAATACCAGGAAGGTTGTAATGGAATAAATGAATGCCACTTGATAGTTGTTAAAACAATCTATTAAAAAAATGACTTCCTGAATGAGAAGCTGAGGAGAGCAAGCATGCCCGGCTCTCTGAGGAAGACTTTGAAGGCAGCCGGATCACCTCTCAGCCAGAGGACTTGTGACTAGCCACTAAGGCTGTCCTCCTCCTGAGGCAGACAACCCAGTGAGGGAGGTCCACTGAACTAGGAAAAACAATGTGGGATTAAGCTGGATAGAACAGCCCAGCTCCCTACTGGACTCTACACACAGCACCTTGAGATCCTCTGACAAAAGCTTGATAATGATCTAATGACTCAATCAAAACAGACTTTCCCCTCTCCTCTCACTGGAATGGAAATTTAATTTAAAACTAGCACGTCTAATAGGCAGCACTTTGGAAGTGCATTTCTGAAATCTGTGGCTAGGATTTGAGTCTCCTGAGACTAACACACTTATATCTACTCCATGTGTTTGACCCTCAGCTTGTTTTGACTAAAGAATATGATCTGTCAAGATGTTTTCTCTGCTGGGATTGATGTGAAGAGGGTGGTTTGTCTGATGAGATGGCACAAGGCCCTTTTCCCTCCTTCTCTGTGTGCTTTAAAAGTTTGTGTTGCTATAGTTGTTCCATCTCTTATGTGGCCATGCTTAATTGGAAAAAGACTCATGACAAAGATTCAAGCCCCAGTGCCTGCCTCTGGGCACTGTGTCTGAGTTGATGTGACAGCCTTGTGGCCTCAAAACTGGGAAAAGCCCACATGAAGAAATGACACTCACACAGGCCTCAGAAGCAGTCAGAGCTGTGTGGTAGGATTCCAGCAAGTCACAGCAACTTAATCAAAGAAAGGCTTGCTTATTTTAAGGACAAAAGGATGTCCAGGGACCCCAAAGACAGCAATGCAGGAGGATCAGGACCAAAACCAGGACAGGCATCTGGGAAGCAAGCAGTTGGTGAGAGCCCCTGTGCTCTACAGAGGAGCATATTGTAGGTGCTCAAGTAAACTAGCAAATGCATGGTTGAATGTCCAACCATAGCTTTTGGTTCTCTTTGATAGCCAACAAGTGTTCACAGAGCCTCATCTGTCTTGGAATGACAAGGCGGGCTCAGGATCTCATTCCATGACCAGATTGGACAGCAAAGTCATACTATAATGGCATGTCTGTCAGCAGCCCATTCTGAGCTGAGGGCAGATGATTGGATTGTAGATATGACCACCGTGCAAAGGATGCTTCACTGGGATAGGCAGGGAGTGCTGGGCTTCATGTGAGGGATGACATCAGACCCTACAGCTCTGAGAGCTGAGCATACCTTAGAGGCCATCTAGACCCATTCCTTATTACTCATAAGAAAAACAAGATTTGGAGAGAGACACTCTTGGATGGAGTCCACTGGGCTTAATGGCATTTACGATTAGAAGAAAATATGTCAGCCTTGAGCTTCTTGGTCTGTGGCTGCTCTCTGCAGCCATTTATAACCATTGTTTAAATTCTTCTAAATTATGATACATACTGCAAGGTAGAGTCTGACTTATATCTAACATTAGCTAAACCTATTCCAAGAGTTCTACTGAAGTGGACTTGATGTAATTACTTAGCAAAAGCAAAAACCTGGACTGTGGCAGTCTTCATCCTATGTCTGACAGGGAGCAATGACTGTTGTTGGTTAGGGAGACCTAAATGAAATAGACACCTGCCTGCTGTGGCATAGCTTGCCTTATGTGGCTCTGAGTACATGGAGGAGTGTTACAAGGAAGAGATAGCTGTGATATGAGGAGCACAAAGGAACTCTGTGGGGCCCCGGGATAACAGATGCTGTCGGGGCAGTAGGAGCCAGCACAAAGGGCTAGATGTGTGCTACATGGAGGGCTTGTGGGCATTCCAGGTGGCTGGGGTGAAAGTTGCCAGTAGAGAGAAAGAGAATAGAACGATAGATACACAGAAGCTGGAGCTAGGTCAACAGGGCTGGAAATATAAATTTTTTCCCAACTTTTATCAAAAACAAAGCATTCCCCGTGCTTGTTCATTTCTGTCAAATTGTCACAAACTGGAGACTCCTGGGGAAAAGGAACCTCAGTTGAAATATTGTCCCCATCAGACTGGTAATGTTTTATGTGAGGGGCCCCAGCTCAGTGCAGGAGGTACCTGCTACTACCCCTAGGGAGATGATCCTGGTTCTATGAGAAAGCCATGGAAAACAGACCAGTATACAACATATCCTATGGTTTCTGACTCTACTCCTGTTTGAGTTCCTGCCCTGTCTTCCTTTAATGATGGGCTGCAATCAGGACTTAAGCTGTCTTAGTTAGGTTTTTACTGCTGTGAACTGACACCATGACCAAGCCAAGTCCTATAAAGGACAACATATATTTGGGACTGGCTTACAGGTTCAGAGGTTCAGTCCATTATCCATGAGGTGGGAGCATGGCAGCATCCAGGCAGGCATGGTGCAGGAGGAGCTGAGAGTTCTACATCTTCATCTGAAGGCTGTTAGTGGGAGACTGACTTCTAGGCAGCTAGGATGAGGGTCTTATAGTCTTATAGTCCACATCCACAGTGACACACCTATGCCAACAGGGCCACACCTTCTAATAGTGCCACTCCCTGAGCCGAGCCGAGCCGAGCTTATACAAACCACCACAGAAGCCATGTAAACCCTTTCCTCCCCAGTTTGGTTTTGTGCAGTATTTATCACAGCAACAGACCACAGACCAGAGCAGTACCATTGAGTGTTGTTTGGGAATATAGAACAAATTCCTCTGTGTTCTGTAAGACTTGCCCTGGCAGCACCAAGTGATGGGAAACCAGGGTGAGAAAAGCCGAGACTCTGAACTTAGATAGGGCTGAGGAAATGGGGACCAGGAAGAGTCACTGGCTTTCACAAGATGGGTATTGGTTGCATATGGTACCTTCACAGTGCCTCCCATAGTAGTTGCTCAATAAATATTTACTGAATGGATGGCTGGGTAAAGAAGTGTTTGGGGGGCAGTAGTGGTGATATTGGTGACTCCTGACAACCATTTTCAGAGTCAGCATAGGTCTTTCCAGGGCCTGGTCTCTTCTTAAGGCCTGAGCCTCTCTTACTGCCTCTGTAAAGCACTGATCACTAATGGAGAATGGGAAACCTGACTGTACCTATCCTGAGGATAAGTGAGCCACAGACACTGGAAGCAGCAGGATCCTCCCCTTGACATCATAGGAGTCAATCCAGACATCAGATGCTCGCAGAGCCCACACCTGCAGAGGCCTCAGAGCCTGCACTGAGATCCTGGGTATAGTGTGGGGAGAAAGCCACATTCCCTGACCAGAGCTGACATCTTTAATCCCAGCCCTCCAGGGCTCATCAAGGGACAGAGAGCAGAGACTCTGCCTGCTTTATTACACCCTGCGTATGCAGTGACATGCTGTGTCAAGCTTTCATCTTCAGATTGTCACCCCGCAGACTTAACACACTGACAGGGCAAAGTCTGTGTGTCTGCTTATGAGGAATTTGGGATTGGGATGAGAACTGCTCCACTTCCCGGCAGCCTGCTGGCCTGAAACGCTCTGAGAGAAAGTCGGGTATCAACACAGAAATCTAAACCGAAACCAAAATAGCAAACACAAACATGCATTAATTGGACCCATGTATTTGTGCCTAGACCAGCATTTCCCCAAGCCCCGCCCCCCTCTCTCTTTGGCTCCCCCCCAACCCCTCCCACTCTTTAGCTCCCAGCCCTGCCCCCTCTCCTTAGCCACCCCCAGCCCCAACCCCTGCACTTTACACACACACACACACACACACACACACACACACACACACACACACCTATCCTTGGCCCCAGGGAATTGCTCTTTGTTGTTGCTGCCTTTCATTTTCTTCCCCCTTTTCATCTTCTACTGTGTCCTTCCAAGATTCTCAGCATGTGCTTCAGATTCCAAACTCTCTTATGGAAAGCATATGTCTTGAGGAACATATTGTGCCATGCTAAAGTTTCAGAGCCAGTTGTATTTCTGTCCCAGGATTAAGTGAGAAACAGCAGTTGTTTGTGAGACTGGGAGGTTACTCAGAGAGAGAACCATCCATAAGCTAGAGAGAGTGGTTCTGAGAAATCTCTGACCATCACAGAAAACTACAACCCACCAGAATGCAGAGAACAAGGGACCAAGCAGCACCCTGCCCCAAATGATACATCTATAACACAACTCCTCCCCCTCCCCTCCCCCTGCCCCCCTCCTCCTCCCTTTCTTCTTTCCCCTCCTCCTCCTCCTAAGGCTCAGGGATCACTAGGAAAGAGGGGTTTGGAAAATGGTAAGAGCCAACGGAACAAGAAGTCAGGAATGTCAGAGACGCTACACCATGAAGTCTCCTCAGCAGGCCTACCAAAGCGGTGTAGCACCAGTAGACACGCTGACACGGAGGGGTGGCACCAGTAGACACGCTGACACGGAGGGGAAATCTCGTTGAGCAAAGAACTACAGGCAGCTCAGGACCCCTGAGAGTGAGGGAAAGTCTTCCCTGGGGAAAAGTTTCCCAGTTTATTATCTAATACCAAGTGGCCAGCCCTGAAATCATACACATACAAGAAATGTTATATGGATGGAGAAGGTTACATTTATATATTTAGGAATAGATATAAATATGGATATAGAGACAGAGATAGAGCAGGAGGAATACATGCGTAGGTAGATTAGAAAAAGGAGAGGGAAGGAGGAAAATAGTATTTTAAAAATAAAGCCACATGGTAGTGGTGCACGCCTTTAATCCCAGTGTTCAGGGGGCAGAGGCAGGTGGATCTCTGAGTTTGAGGCCAGCCTGGTCTATACAGTGAGCTCCAAGATAGCCAGGGCTTCACAGGAAACCCTGCCATAAAAAAATAATAATAATAAAATAAATAATTTGTTAAAGTGTCTAAGGTAACAAAGAAATCTGGAGTCTTCTGTCAGCTTGCACATCCTATACACTTGCTCTCTATTTTACATTTAATTCATTGTCGTTGTTGTTGTTGTTGTTGTTGTTGTTGTTGCTGTGTGCTGTAATGCATGGAGATGGAACATTTGCCACAGCATGTGTGTGGAAGTCCTTTGTGTGGATTCCAGAGGTCAAACACAAGTTGTCAGGATTAGGTGGCAAGCACCTTACCCATTAAGTCATCTCACCTGCCTGGCTTAGTTCTCTTATCCACATAACACTGCGAGCTCGCTGTGTGCGATACTATGCTCAGCACCAGAAATGCCAAGGTCAAGATGTTCCAGAGTCAGAGAAGGTGGAACAGCGATCTGGTTTGCCAAGGTCAAGATGGAAGAGCTTGATAGACGCTACTGTGGGACAGGAGGAGGTGGCCTGGATTTGAATGCTTTTAAGAAAGAATAAGAGAAGGGCAGCAAGGGGGAGGTGAGGACACTGCCCACAGAGGAGACTAAATGCAGCTTAAGACAGCAAGATGCAGACATTTGGAATCACAGCACTGACCTAGGACAAAGCCCACTCATTGCTGTGGCCCACCAGGCCCAGAGGCCACACAGCTTCCTCTGGACCTGGAAAAATCCCAGGTATTTAGGTGGCTTCACCTCACCCATGACTTTGGTGGCAGCACCTTCTGGGCAATGGCATGTGCTCTGGGTCCTGGGCTGCTCTCCACGGCTGCCCACTGCCTATGTACAGAGCTTGACTCATGCCTGTCCTGCTCACTCCTCGGGAAGACAGCTGTCTGGCACAGATTGCCTCCAGGAGCCCCCCCCTCCCCACACACACACACACACCTTGTTCTCTTCAGGGCTTCATCACTAGGTCAGTTTCTCATTTTAGTATATAATACTAAATAATAATAATACTTTGTCTCGTGGGTAAAATCATAAAAAACAGGGAAGAAGGAATCTGTCGAGTAGTTAATGCGTGTATTAACACAGAGTAGGTCCTTGGCCATGGCCAGTTTGATGAAGTGTCTGGTTCTAAATCATGCTAGGCATGACCTGTATATCTGTATAACTGTATATTTGTGTAAACCTCCATCCCACCACCAGAATCGACTTGGTTAGTTCCACAGATGGTGATAGAACACCAATTCTGCACTTACAGAGGGCAAGCACAGCAGACAGCAGGAATCTAAGGATGTGTGCCTGCTCCTATGGAGTAGAGAAGATGCAAGAAAGAAAAACAAAGTGGCCGTAATGGCAGCTGAGGCAGAGCTGTGGGACAGAGAGGGACAAAGGTGCTCTGAGTCCTGAACAAAGATGAGCAACAAGGCGTTGCTCGACCCTCTCTTATTTAATGGCTCCAGCACCCTTAGTTCTCCTTTCAATAAAGCTTTATGTAAGGATGTACTAAGGTGCCATGCTGTGCAATCCTAGCCAACAGAATCACAAGGCATCAGCACATCTGGCCGCTAATAAGTCAATATTGCTCCAAGGTTCTCTGTCCCACCAGCAGGAGGGAAGCAGTGGCCGTTGCTGCCATCTGACCCGATGTTCTGTTTTACAGGTGAGCCGGCCCCATCCCAGTGACCATCCCCTCTTGATCCTCTTTGTGGTGGGCGGCGTCACAGTTGCTGAAGCCAAAATGGTCAAAGACCTTGTAGCGTCTCTGAAGCCAGGAACCCAGGTACTGAGTCATGGGAGAGTCAAACAGCAGCGGGAAGGGTGGGAAGGGCTTCGTTGTCCCTCTTCCAGCTTGCTCTCTTCTCTGTCTGCTCCTTCTCCCCACGTCCTGTCACCCTATCACGTTCTCCTTCTCACTACTCCCCTAAAGCCATCCTCTTGGCCAGACCAAGTCCACTCACTTCCCTGGAGAGTATTTTTTTTCCTTATGGTTAAGGACCTACCACTTGGCAAACTTCATCATAACTGGTTAAATTCCCACACCAAGCAAAGGGATCCCTGTTGTTTGCACAGTAAATGGTGCTAACCAGGAAGTGATGAGAGTGTGGGTCCAGGAGCAGGGCAAGGCTATACCCTCCAAACCTCCAATCTCCAGCATCCTATGTCCTCCAGCTAGTCCCACCTGCTAAAATTTCTACAACTTCCCAAACCTCTAAGTGTTGAATTACATGAGCCTATGGAGATAGTACACTTCCAAACTGCAGCACTGGGGGACTCGAAGGATCTCTTCCCACCTGTGGTAGTCAGGGGGACAAGAGTGGTATCAGAGGTTCAAAACCTCACTGAAGACACTGGCTAATACTGTCCACACAGCTGTATAGAAAGCGGCTAGGCAGGAATGGTAGTTAGCATTCTAGCCGAGTCCTGCCTGTCTGAGTGACATTGCGGCTTCCTCCTGATTCCACCTTGCTCTGTGTCTCTACACAGCCAGCCTTCTCTCTTTCTGTGACATCCTGCCAGTTGCTCCAGATGCCCCCTGAGTCTCTCTTGGCATCCAAATCCATGTTATTCAGTAAAGTCCTTGTCTACTCACTGGATGCTCCATATTTGCTAGCATAGTCCCTTCCACCACACACAAGCTCCTTGAGGACAAAGGCTGGGCCTAGGACTGAGCATGTGGCAGGAGCTCCATAAGCCTGGTGTTTTGAAGGATATACTGATGCCAAGAGAATTTGGTAGAAACTGTCTGTGATATTGAGTTCCTGAGCCTACTGTTGAAATCCAGAAACCTTGATCTCTCTATCAAGACACCCAGCTAGGAAGGGAAGCTATTTGGGGAGCAGGCTCAGATCTGGGAAAGTGCAGTCATTTTCTATGACCCTCTCTGTTATAATTGTCACCCATCATTGTCAGAGCTGATAAGTTTCTGGAAAACTAATAATTCTAGCCTCATTTTGTAACACCCCCCCCCCAGCAGAATTAAGACTCTGTTAATGAAACTTTTTTTTTCCAAGTAAGTAAGCACCTTTTGTTATCTCTAACAAAACTATCTCTAATAGGAACCACACTCCTAATTCTTTAGAATACTTGTGCATTGAAACAGCCAGACAGACACTGTAATCCTGTCTCTAAAAGGATAGAGTGCAGAAGCTTTCAAAGTCCGGTGACAGTATGGTGGCAGAGGCCAGAATCGGCAGTGGCTTTGCCAATCTGACCCTCTACCCACTCATCCGCAGACAGAGCATCTCAGAGTATTGAAGGTTTAGGAGACAGGCTTGACCACTCCTTGTCCTTTGTGCAAAAACTCCCTGAGGCATTAGCAGGCCCTAAGAGGATTCTCACCGCAACAGGGAAAACCAGGAATGGCTACTCATCACAGGCCCTTTGGTCCCCAAGCTGGAGAGAGCGGGGAGATTGCCTGGGTGCTGCTGGGGCGACATTCTCTGAGGACCACAGCCCTTCCTTCCACCTGGCAGGTAGCTGCCCTAGCCAGCAGCTAATAGAAAGCTTAGTCTCTGGATGTTAGAAGCACCCTGGTAGTCAAGCCTTGCTGCTGAGCTGGTCCCAGAATCGTGTGTGCATCAGTTCCCTTCTCTGCCTATGCTCATACTGCTGTTGGGAGTGTGTGAACACCAGTGGAAGAGAAGATGACATAGACATTACATACCTAGGCTGTCAAAGGCACAGCTGGCCTGACCATGTGTGAGCAGTGCCCATCCATACAACGAAAGCCTCTCTTCTGCCCTTACCAACCAACTGCAAACAGGCACAGCTAAGAGTATTCTTACATTCCTTTCCTCAGAGCACTTGTGCTGGGTGCCAGCCTCGTCTTCTCACTGTGTTCTATGGCATAGCCCTGTGGCCAGATGCTTCAGCCAGCTGAACTCTGTTGCTGCTGGGTGGTGGCCGTGAGGCTACAGAAGCCTGTGGTTGTGAAAGGTATCCCCACAGAATTCAGCCGGGTCAGGAAAAGAAAGAAAGGCCAAACATGCAAGCTGCCCAGCTCTCTGCTGCTCTCACGGATGGGTGTAGATGCCACTTCTATGCCCTTCCACACTTCTGAAGCAGAATGTCGATAGATGGATGGATAGATAGATAGATAGATAGATAGATAGATAGATAGATACGTACGCACGCACATAGGTAGGTAGATAGATAGATAGATAGATACATACATACATACATAGGTAGATAGATACATAGGTAGATAGATACATAGGTAGATAGATAGAGAGATAGATACATACATATATACATACATACATACATACATACATACATACATACATACATAGATACATACATACATACATACATACATACATACATAGATGCATAGATAGATAGATAGATAGATAGATAGATAGATAGATAGATAGATAGATGGGTGGGTGGATGGATGAATGGATGATAGATAGATAGATAGATAGATAGATAGATAGATAGATAGAT
>JADRCD010218959.1:17411-65301 GCA_019843815.1 Montemys delectorum
GATAGATAGATAGATAGATAGATAGATAGATAGATAGATAGATAGATAGATAGATAGATCCAGAAGTCTGGTCATACACAATTCTACATACATTTTGGGGTGTTCAGGATAACACAGCCTGTTCCACATCATTGTAAAATTGATGGGGAACCCCAAGAACCTTGAAATCTACAACATTAACAGAAACCCCAAACCAGAATGGATGAAGCACAAAGGTGATGGACTCTCAGTGCAAGCTCTGCAGGAGAGCTGACAACCAGCACTAACATCTGGGACCAAATGGGCCACAGGTCTTCCAGAAAGAATAGCTGTCTCCCTGGATTAACCACATGGGCATTTTATGTTTTGGGTCCAGCAGGTGAATGTGTCCAATGCAGCAGGTAGACAAGCAGGGTTGGATTGCACCTCCAATACATGTGTGCAAAAACCGTTGCTGTTGATGAATGACCTGTGCTGTGTGATCAGTTAGGGGAGGGAGGTAGATTGGGTTTAGAAGAAAGAGAAAGAAGAGAACACTATCTGTCCTTTTTGATTCTCAGTATTAGAAATCAGAAGGACCTGTTATCCAGATCCTAGCTATTAACCACCACCTCCAAATTCAGCAGAAATAGAACGGAGAAGCGCTGGCACTTGCAAATCAGTGTGACTGGTGAGATGAACCAGCCAGCGGGCCTCCAAGGGCTGGGCCTCCCCAGTGCAGAGCATGCCAAGGGGAGGGCTGCAGGAGGAACTTAGCGCCTTGGCTCTGGGGATGCTAAGCTGCTCCAGGCCATCTCACTGTCAGCCAGCCTGCCAATGAGCTCCATCTGCAGACATTCCGTGGTCGAGCCTCCACCACTAGCCACTTGCTCACACCTAAACCACAGTTACCTGTACTCTGCTGTGATTCAGGGTCTTCATAGACTCATGATCCCTCTCTGCTAAATGTCATTTCTTGTTAGACTGTCAGATCTGTCTGCACTTGGCAGCAGGTGGCTCTTGTGGGAGGTGTTCTGGTCAGTGGCAGTGCACAGTGCAGGTGGAGGGTGTCCTAGGCTGCACCTCGTGTCCTCATTTCTGAGTGTCACATGTGGCCAGTGACAGGTAGTCGGGAACTGAGGAGTCAGGGTTAAAGTCTGTTTAAACTTGAATGATGCCAGGCCTGAGCTAAGCGGCAGGAAAAGCAACAGCAGCCAACAGAAGAGTTACATGGCAAGGAGAGCAGAGAAAGGAAAGTGTAACGAGGGTGAAGGAGGACCAGAAGGTGCAGAGAACAAGGAGCCCTGGAGTTTGAGTCTGCTTCCCGGATCCCTGAGACAGGCTAGCCAGCTCTCTGGAAGGTATTCTCCAGTGTTAAATCAGCCCCCACGCCGGCTGCATTTACGTTCCACCTGCTAGGCCAGTGTCAAGCTCTTCTCAGCTTTTTTCTCCCATTTGGAGCCAAGTTTTAGAATGATTGTTTTAGCCAAATAGTGCAGACATGGTCTTGTTTGGAACTTTAAAAAAAAATTTAAATTAATCTAAAGCAGTCTTCTTGTCCAAAATGCCAGGGCTGTAAATAGATAACAGATGAACGTGGCGCAATAGGGACCTGGCTGGGAAGATGGCTTGGCACTTGCTGTTCTTGAACTCAGATGCAAGCCCCAGCACCCCCATGGTCGCTCACCATCGTCTGTAACTCCAGTTCCAGGAGATCTGACAACGGAGGGAAACCTGGTAGATTTCAGTATGATAGGGATCCTGCCTTAAACAACAGCCTCAGACAGTAGGTTTCACTAAACTGATACAAAGTAAATGTGCAGTCATCTGACTGACGCCTTTTGAGGCCTTCCTAAATGGAAAGCTTCCTCCCGTCCAGGACTAAAGCCCTCCCCTCCTGCACTGTGTGTCTCTTCTGCCCGTTCAGTTCTTTTGCTCAGCTGTTTATGAACTCACTGCTGCAGTCCCTGCTCTGTAGCAGACACTGTGCTAAAGGAGCAGTGGGAAGTGCAGGAAGCCAGGAGACACACTCAGGCTGGAGGCCAGGAGGGGTAGTCCAGGAAAGCTTGCTGGTAGCGGAGACACCTTAGTAGTTGGAAAGGCCACAGGGAGAGTAGAGGAATTCTGCCCAAAAAGGAACATCCCAAAGAGCTTACGTATGATACCTGAGGTTAGCTGACACGTGGGACTGACCATAAAGGGCTGTGGAGGAAAGAGCTGTTGAGAACCCAGCAGGAAGCAGACTCCACCGGCCTGGAATGTTGTCCTGGGGGCTGGGCTTATCTAATAGGGTGAGAGGGGAGCAGGGATTGCAATCCTATGAGTAACAAACGTGTACATGGAAAGCACAGTCTGCCAATGTCACCTGCCCTTCATCACTTTAAGGACAGCAGTGAGCTGCAAGGAGGGTCACAGCAGAGGGAGCAAATGACAGCAGCCACCACCAGAAGCCCCTCTGAAGCATGCCTTGTGCTCAATATTCCTCATAGTGGTCATGGGGCAGATGGTGTTAGTCATGCCTTAAAGATGAGCAAAGTGAGACTCGGAGTGATTAAGCAATAGCTCCAGGGTAAGCAGCCGTAGCTGGGGTCCAGCTCAAGCTGGACACGTCTAACCTCTGCTCTTTCTCCCAGCTTTCTAGAAGAATTCCTTGGACTCTTTCTCCCTCCCTCCCTCACAGGCCCCCAGCCTCTGTTTCTGAGTGTCTGTTTCTACCTGATCCAGAGTAGACCCCAGACACCCTCAGCTGTGGACTTAGGAAGCTGTCATGTCATGGGCCTTCTTGTTTAGATCAGAGGAGCCTGGTCTCTGTGTGAGAGATCTTGTTTAGATCAGAGGAGCCTCACTCAGAGACAAGTGATCTGTCAGCCATGGCTGGGAGCCTAGTGTAGGACCTGAGTGGGAAAGATTTCTTGGGCTGCATTTGCTGCTCTTGGTGTTGACATCAGCTGGATCTGTAGCCGGCACACTCCCACCAAGTTTTTCAAACCTGACACCAAGATATAAGCTTCTTTGGAGACAGACTCTGTCCTTACCTCAGCTGGAGAGGAATCCACTAACTTTATATAGCGTCTGAGGACCATTCAGTCTGGCAGTATGGCAGGGACTGGAAAGTCATGGTGATGGAGGAGAATCTTGAAGTGTATTTGCCATTACTGGTCTCTTCTGCTTCACAGGAGTCTTCATCCAGAGGCTGGGCAAACTGTGTGTGTGTGTGTGTGTGTGTGTGTGTGTGTGTGTGTGTGTGTGTGTGTGTGTGTAAACACACATACGTGTAGCTTATGGATCTCTGGAAGTCCGTAAATCTATATGTGTTTCTCTAGAAAATTCTGTGCTTCTAAATGATTCTAGAGGAGGTGTGTAAACCTATCACCAAGTCACAGTGAAGCAGAGGCCTACAGGAGTGAGCACCTCCTGGGCTCTCAGAAGGGGAACTTACATAATCCTGGTGATACTGCAAGCTCACTGTTCTCTTTTCCTGGGACTGATGAGGTGGGAGGGTAAGGCTCCAAGGAAAATTCCAGAGGGAATCCAGCAGCCAGCAGTGGAGCTGAGGTCTCCCCAGCCACGGCCGGCAGCTCTGGCCTGGAAGCCATCATTGACACCACCTACTTGGTTTGGTGCAGCATACATGTTGAACCCACACGCTCGGGTGGCGAGGAGACACTGTATTCATCACTGCCCTCAAACCAACTCTGCATAGATTTCAAGGGAAATGAGAAGCACAGATTTCAGTACATTTTTTTTTTAGCCATCCAAAAATATGGCTTCGCTGGCATTAGCCACGTATTTCTTGATAGTTCTTTTCCAGAATAAGTGTTTTAAAGGCACTGCTCTTGAAGAAGAGGGAACTCTTCAACAAGGTTGTTAAAAAGTTATTTTCAAAAAAAAAAAAAAAATGAAATTCTAAAGTGTTTCTTTTCTGCTCCCTCCTTGACTGTGACCCTGCCCTGTACAGCCTTGAGTTGGAATGTGGCCTCTGATTTGCACCAATGAGCCAGTTGAATTTGGAGTTGATTACTTCACTGATTTTATTACACCTGGGATAACTGTGGGGGCAGGCAAGAGGACAGGGAGACGTCCTCCCTGCACCTGTCCAGCGTAGCATGGCCGAGTGAAGCCCAGTCATGCCACACTGTGATGCTGGCCTATGGGATTCCTCCCTGGAACACCTCCCTGATTTCCCATAGGCAGTTGGTTAGCAAGAGATGCCTGGTGCCTGCTTGGGCAAATCCTTACCTGACTCTTACAAGGCATAGCATGTACCCAGGCAAGTCCTGGAACAAGCTCTCTTGGTGTTCTAGAGGGAAATCAGCCTTATACTGAAGTCCAGGCTGTGGGAAGAGTTGCCCAGAGTCAGCCAGATGGACCCAAAGGCCCATGGACTAGGTGAACAAGCATGAGCCTCACTTAGGACCCAGGTCATAGATGAGGGACCCTGAATCCTGTCTGCTTTTCTCCACACTGCTCATGCCTTGCCTCCCTCTGAGACCTTTCTTAACCTCTGGTAACTGACTTCCCTCACTGTCCTGTGCTTGCCCCTCCTGTCATAGGTGATGGTGCTGTCCACAAGACTCCTGAAGCCACTTAACATTCCTGAGCTGCTCTTTGCAACCAACCGGCTACACCCAGACCTTGGCTTCTGACATCCGAGAGAAGATAAGACCTGTTTGAGCTGGGAATACCAGTACCCATTGGTCACCACTCCAGATATGCCTCCAAAGGCAGTGTCCCCATTACTAATTATAGGTATGACTTAATTCTCCCAGAAGGTCTTCATAACCGTGTGGAAGGCAGTTCATTTGGGCTGCTCTGGCTCTTCAAAACCAAAATAAAGACTTGCGCTCTTGTTCTTCTAAAGGTGTCAAGCTGCTGTTAGCTGACCTCACCAGCTGTCACTTTCATTTACCCTTAGCCACTTATTGTACTCTTGCCAAAGATCTCTGAAAGTTCTAGCTCTAGGTAAATAAAGCCTGCTGGCAAGTGGTGGCAGACATGAGCATTGTGATGAAGTTAGCTAAGGAAAGATGCAGTGTACTTAGAGTTCCCAGCTTGAGGAAGGTTCATTTTCCTTAGAATTATGGGAGTGGGGCAGGGATGTCACAGACATACCTGAGACTTGGTTTCTCTCTGACTCCAAAACATTTCTGAAAGACAAGGAGGGGTGGGGTAGCCTGGGTAGCACTGGCTGGTGGCCTCCGTATGTGGTAAATCACCCCATGAATGCCAAAGGGCCACTTTGTTCCAGCTGGTTCAAGGACTGGGGCAGCTTGCTACTTGGAACAGCAGTGAGAGGGACAAATCGGGTGACTGGAGAGCTGTCCTTGCTACCAATAGTTTCATCCTGTGCAGAGGAAGCCTGTGTAGAAGAGATCTCCTTGTGGGAACTCTAGGTTGTAACCGCAACCCCTAGATGGCCTTTGTGATTTCAAATTCCTACTGAAATAGAAAGCTTTCTTCTGAGGGTTTATATTTTCTTTTGGTCAGAGCAGAAAAACCCAGACATACCTAGTGAAATTATATGAGAACTCTAGGGAGAAAGAGAGAGAGAGAGAGAGAGAGAGAGAGAGAGAGAGAGAGAGAGAGAGAGAGAGAGAGAGAGAGCTGCTTAGACATCAGTGCGTAGCCAGTGGTCGTTTGCAGCAGAGTAATGGATGTCTGAAACGGGACAAAGCCGAAAAACAGTTTCTAGCATGGATTTAGCAGGAAGATGGAGTAAAATGTAAACCAAGACGTAGCTATACATTTTGCTTCTCTATTAAATGCTGTCATTTTGGGGAAGAAGGAAAAAACTAAACTGAACTTGGAATCATTTTCAGATGCTGAAGCTGAGTTTTACGAGACCAGATGTTTGTGTTCATGCCCAAGTCGCTCTCTGCCATCACTGATTCTCTGATGGTGCTGAACTGTAAGGCAGCTCTTTTTTAAACCCCACAAATTTAAAAGTCTTACATTTGAATAAGGGGAAAAATGGAATTAGCCAAAACCAAATTATATGTAAGCAGAGATAAGTACTTCCTAAAATAAAGAAATTTAAAGTAACCTGCCATGTGACTCAATACTATAGTCACTCAACCATCCATCAACAAATGTTGGGTGGAAACATGCAGAGAGCATTCCAGAGACCCTGAGAAGTTTGAGCCCAGCTTGTTACAAGCCAGCCACTACCTTGGCTCCATGGCACTTACAGGATAGCAGCTGTGCTTTGCCTCTTGCCTGGGTCCCCTGTCGATTTCTTCTCGGGGTTAAGTTGTATATCATATGTCTACATGCAAAAGAAGTCTGGAAACATAAACCAAACTCCTAACTAGTGGTTGCCTCTGGAAGACACATCAAGTGGAAAGCTATGGGCGGGGGTCAGCCCACACCCCACATTACTTCTGTACTTTCAGCTTTTTATACCAAATATGCACTTGTGTATAGATTTTGTGAGTTTAATAGTTTATCTTGGCAAGATGTTTCTTACCTAGTAATAGACTATTCAGAATTATCTACTACTACCACAGTAGGATAAAGTGACCTGTTTTGCTAGCATTCTAGAATGTCCTAACACTGCAGTAGGTATGGCTCTAGCTAGCACCTGGGTAGCTGGGAGAAGTGTGAGGGATTTAGTTTATAATCACTCTTTTCCCATATCTGTGACTGCTGGCTAGAAGACCGGGGCCAACTAAACAGTCAAGTGATGCAACGCTCTGGAGACAGGCAAGCCAGAAGAAGTTGGTGATAACCAGGGTCTGGTTTGAAGAAGACATGAGAAACAAGAGAATCACAGTCCTTGACATCAAACAGCAGGAACAAGATACAAGCTTGGGTTTGGTTCCACCAGTGGCCATTAACAAGTAAGAGAACAAGGACAACTCAGGCAGTGGAGCACTGGCCTGTGCCAGTCTTGGGCTCATTTTCTAGATGAGGGAAAGGAGGGTGTTAAGAAGGCTCCTGCCCATGTGAAAGAGTCATGGGTCAGGGCTCTAGGGCTCTCTCCGACTTCCTGTCCAGTTACACCTCTCAGAGCACCATGGTTATCCAAGCATGCACTAACATTTGTAGAATAGATGATACTGGCGCCTCCTTCCTGGGGGTCAGGGGAAGCTAGGGAGCCAACACTAATAGGATGGCTGGTACATGGCTCTAGGAAGTATGGATGTTACTCCTGAGGACACCTTCAGTTACCTCACAGAGTGACAAAGCATCAGCAGGACAAAGGGAGTAAGTGAAGAGTGATGTCAGAGGCGTGCCTTCAAAGAAGTAAAATGGAGAGGAAGTAAAGTCTTCCTTCAGCCAAGGCCATCAAACCAGAAGGAACACACTTCCCAAATCTCGTAGTTCATTTGTCCAGGTCTTGGCTGACCATGAAATTAGATGCCAGTAGGCCATGCTATACTGGGTAGTAGTACTAATTAAAAGAGTGACGACATATCTGATACTTAGAATACGGCTCAGGGTGTGCTGCTCGATGGCCCCTCATTAGCCAGCTTTCTGTCACTGAGACAAAATATCTGAGAAAAATCAGCTCGTAGGAGGAAAACTGATTTTAGCTCACAGTCTTGGAGGATTTCAGTTCCCCGGCACTTGGCTCTGATGTTTCTGTGCCTGATGTTTCTATACCGGTGCTGAGGCAGAAGAGGATCCGTGATAGAGACTATGTGGAAGGGGAAGACCTGTTTGACTCATGATCGCCAGGAACTTGTGGAAGATCTAGGAGCAGAGAGAAAGTGCATGCTCTTAGGACCTACTTCCTCCAGTCTTCCAAAGTTCTCAGTACATCTCAGTGCTGTAGGAGGGAATTTCTCAATAGATTAACCCATTGATGAACTCAAACCACTCGTGGTTCAGTTACCTCCTCCTCAGGACCCCTCCTCTGAGTGCTACTGCATTGAGGACCAAGTTCTCAACCCATGAGCCTTTGGGAGATGTTTCCTATCTAAGTACAACAATATCTAAGCATCATCACTCCTAGTGTTGAATGCCTATGCAGATCATCACTAATGTCATCCAGAAAACAGTTACGTGTTCTGAAGTTGACATCTTCATTTACCATTTCCACAGTATCTAGGTTTAAGAGTTTTAAAGCGACCTCTCCTGAACCCCTTATGAAAGCTACCTGAAAGTGACATGAAAGGCCCAGCTAAGGAGCTGAGCACTAGTGTCTCTCAGACCTGAGTATATTTACCGCCTAAATCCTGCTGGCCAAAGCCAAAGCAAGTATACACAGGCCAATCTCCGGCCAAGGGCCCTGCCGCTACTTTTTATATACACAGTTGAGAGCCGGGTAAATGCTTTGTGGCAACTGAGGTCTGCTGCTTTTGGAGTCCTGTCCCTGTAAACATAGAGCGCAATCAGCGTTTGGAAGAACTCCACACAGAGGGTCAGGCCCTATGCAGATAGCTGTTTGTGTCAAGGTCTCTACTGTTACAGTGGTATTTCCCTAACAAAAAATTCCTGACCCTGCCCACCCCCTACCCCCAGACCACTATTGTTTCTTCTTACCCTGGTTACCAGAAATGGAATCTCAACAACAAATAACCCAATATTACAAATGGTGTCTGTTGGCTTGTCCAAGAAACATCAAAAAGCTCCATCACTGCTTTTAAGGGAACTTCCAAAAACCAGATGGTAGAGGGCTTGCAGGCCATGTCAGAAAGAGCAGGAGTGTAGCCTTAGAACTAACAACACTAGTCCCATTCTCTTCTCCAGTTCGGGAACTAATGAGGGCAATGAGAACTTGCTGAAACCTTTCTTTAGACTTTCAGAGGAGTACCCAGACAGCTTTCTGGGTTCTTTATCGTAAGCAGGCAAGTGCCTCCCTGCTGGGCTGTTACCCTCCCCAGAGGTTCTGGGAGTTCTCCACAGCTGGGTGCTTGCCATCTCCACTCTGCTAAGCAAGACTGTAGTGTGCCAACTGCTCCATTGTGGAGATCTGCCCACAACTGTTCCCTTGCCCAGATTTATCTTTTTCCCTCTTGGGGTAAAAGATCAATGCTAAAATCTCACTAACCCCCCCCCCTTTTTTTAATTAGGGGCTCTCTATAAACACAGCCATAGCCCCTAAAGCTTGGGGTTCTGAGCTGCTGGACAGGCAAACCTTCTGGAGCTGGCAGATGAAGGCAGGCAGCTTTACAGCCTCCCTCCCACCCACCCCCTGCCACTACTCAGCCCAGCCTAGGACTGCAAATGGTTTTGATTTGGAGGCTGGGAGGAAACTAGAGAGCCAGACATCAAGACAGATGTGGGTTGGGCTCTGAGACAGACCGGCTGGGAGGCAGCCCCTCCAACCTGGGCATCTTTATTACCGAGGAGGCTGGAGGCCAAAGCAGCCAGCAGCCTCAGGCTGATGGCAACAGCAGATGTGGACCGGTTGCCAGGAGCCCTGGGGCCACGCAGTAACCCAGCCAGTAGCAGAAGGGAGGCCGAGGAAGCTGGATTAGTGGGGCCGGGGAGGTAGGTTGGTCAGAGAAGGCCCAGAGCTGCTACTGGGTCCGGGATGGGGAAGGGGGACGGGCGGGGCATAAACTCTGGCATCAGTAGGGTCCAGGATTGGCTTCTTGAGAGTCCAGCCAATTCCTTCCATCCATGTATAGGATACTAAAGAGAGGTGGTGGAGCTAGTATTCAGAATGTCCTTGTTTCAACATCTATTTCTGGTACCCAGACAGTCAGTAAATGAAGTAGGATGCTGTTACCGGCTGGCCTTAAGCTAGCATAATCTCAAGGCTTTGGCTTCCTCATCTTAAAATAGCAGTGATACAACCTCCATCAGGAGTCTCCCAAAGATTAAAGGAGGGCATGTGCAGTCTGTGTGTTGTAAATACTCAATAAAGCCTCATTCTTCTCCTTCTCTGCATCAGACTCATGCATACCCCTGCCTGGAAGCAGAGGAGATTGTTTCTCAGGCCAGAGTTTGTAGACATCAAGTGGGGCAGGGTAAGTGGAGAGATGCTAGTATTGAGACAGATGAGATTAATGAAACACTATGCTAAGCTTATGCTGAGAACACAGTTGTTCTAGAATTACCAATAGTCAATCCCATCCAAGACGGTGGCCTAGATTAGGCCTGGGGAGGTTCCCACCAGAGATTCCCAGAGACCACTCCCTCTTCCTTCTCTCCCCTTCATCCTTCTAGAGCAGAAAGACCTGCCTAGGTACAAGTGAAAGGCTGAGTCTCCACAGAGGTCGGGAGGTGAGAGACAGTCATTCGTGCCAAGGGCAGGCGATGAGAAGTCCCAGGGCACACTCCCCAGGCTGCAGAGACTGGCCAGAGGCCTACAGAGATGCTTGTAGTTGTGTGGTGGGGAAGAGGGATCAGAGGGAAGTAAGAAATAAGCTTGAGGACATCCCTGGAAACCTCAAACCTCCTTTATTTGTGAAATCGTCTTAGCCCTCCCCTACCCCACCGCCCAGGGTTATCTGGAGAACTAACCAAGAACAGTCTGGAAGGTGCTGCCCAAATGGAAAGATGATGCCCTGCCCACAGAGATGGAGACACAACTGAGTTCACAGGCAGTATCTTCCAGGCCCCGGTGGCAGCAGAAGAGAGGCCTGCCAGCTGTGGCACACATGTGGGACAGCAGTGTCATGGGAACAACCCCTGAATAGCTGCTGCAGACCAATGGCTGTAAGCTCTCACTATGAGAATAAAGTGTAGCCTGAAGACACAGCATGCCCCCAAAAGCTTCACTAAGTGCATCGTGTATGAAGTAGCACTGCTTCTGTGCAGAGACATTCATCCCCTCAGCAGCTCGGCTGGGATGTGCACACAGACAGCTAGCTTAGGTCCACCTAGACCATGAAGAAACTGAGACATACATCTCAGGAACAGCAAGGCCAAATTACAAGCAACCGTGTTTGCAGGTTGTAGACTTCGTGTTATTGAGTTTGTTCTGCAAGGATGTTTTCATGTACTGTGTAAAATGTGGATAATAAAATGTACCTCCCTGATCACATGCTGTGAGACATAAGAGATTAACTCCTGGAAGGCATTTTCCCTGACTCAACTCGCTCAATAAACACAGGATTCTAAAAAATCACTCCCTGGAAGACAGAAGGTAAACATTTCAATAAAGACCCAGTCAGATGTCTGCTCTTATCAAATGAGAGATTTATTGTACATAAAATAAATTAATTACAGTTCGAGCCAAAGCATAAACGGCTTCTTAAAGTGCATCTGTGTAGGGGATTGGGCAGGTTGCCCTGCATCTGGTCGCTCTTGAAGACAGCATCCCAGTATCTCAGTCACCTATAGCCACGACTCAGCCAGGCCCCAGAGGCAACCCAACGTCATTGCCATGGGTCATTTACACAAACCACATCACCATCAATTAATACTTTTTTCTATACCTGATGCCACAATTTAAAGGAAAAACACACACACACACACACACACACACACACACACAACTATACATCATCACATTGGGCAGCCCAGGGTGTTTTTTCACACCAATCAACCCGGGTGCCCATCCTGTGTCAGGAGATCCAGCACCTTCCTACAGACCACAGCTCACAGGTGTCTGTACACAGAATATTTTGGTCTAAAACTTGACCTTTATGGGGTGGGGAGAGTCCCTCCTTGTTCTTGAAGAAACCTGGATATCCTTCGAGTCAGGAAGGTACCCTGTAAAGAGAACATGTTGGAGTCACTGAGAAAAACAAACCCTCCCCCTAGGGAGAAAACAGTGAAGGAGGGAGCGAAAGCCCGTGAATGTCCTCTGTGTTCTCCTCCTCAGCCCAATCCACATTCACGTCTTTGGTGCACCTGATCATCACTTATAAGACAGTGAGGAACAAAAGCATGCCCCATCGCCACTCAGAGGACTAAGCAGATCAGTCTCATATCCGTCCATCTGCCCTCACTTCCTTTGTTGCAGAATTCCAAAGGCCCCTCAGGCCCCTCTGCCGCTGCTCTTTCTGGAACCGTAACTGCCATCAGCCTGCAATGGTCCCATCTCAGAAGAACCTTGGGGCCCTCTGCCCAGAAGACCAAACCCCCTCCAGGAGTCGCGCCTCAGACAGACGTGACAGTCCTCACTTTGGCAGAGAGAGCTTGCTTAAACCTCCTCTTCAGGTCTTGCATATTGGGCGACTTGGGTCTGGGGATGAGGGAGGTTCTGCGTTTCTCGGGGGTGCCGCTAGGCTGCTGTTTGGGGCTCACTTCTTTGCACAGGACATGGAAAGCATTGTAGACATCGTTGTAATTTTCACTGACGGATACTTCATAGAAGGAGCAACCAAGCATGCTGGCCAGCTGCAGGCCAAGCTGAGGGTCAACCTGCTTGATGTGTAAGAGGTCAGCTTTGTTGGCCACAACCACCACAGGCAGCCGAGTGCCCGGGTGAAGCTGCTGCACATGCTGGTGGAGCTGGCTAATGAGTTCGTAGCTCTTGTGGTCCGTGATGGAGAAAACGATGACGACGGCATCTGCCCAGCGAATGCAGCGATTCAACTGCTCACTGCAGCTCAAGCCATTCTCGTGCACCTGGGGAGAAGGAGGAGGAGCACAAGGTGAGTGATCAATGGGCACTGCACAGAGCTCAGTCTCCCATACATCCTTAATTCAAAAGAACCCTTTATATCGATGGTGGGTTACGGGTCGTAAACAAGTTCTATCCCTACACACTTCAGCTTTCTTAACAATATGTTGATCCAGCTGCTCCGGAGGGAATAAATAACAGGGCAGCTCACCACACTCAAGTGGAAAATGGACCTGCAGAGAACTCCACGCAGAGCGACTTTGTAGTTGCACAAAATGGGAAATTAACTGGCTAGACAGTAAGTCTGGGGAAGATAGGAGCTGGAAGCATTTAAACCTGGATAACTGCCCAGTTCTGGACGGGGAAGGGGAAAAAAATCCTAGCAGAGCTCTTTTGTCTACAGAGAAACTTTCCACAACATAAAAGTGATTCCGGGTGTTGGAGACTGGACCTGAATATTTGGAGTTTGATGCCAAAGGCACATAAATAAAAACCAAAGGAAGGAAATACTGCCAATTCGACGAATTGGTTTGGTTCCCCCTGCTCTCGTGACCCCTCCTACAGGAGGGACTCCCCTCCTTCGCCCAGTTCCCCAAACTGAACCAAGCCGGGCTGACCTGTGGCCAGGTACAATTTAACTGTCAAACCACAAGTAAAGTCTAGACTTGACTCCCCACATCTCGTGTCCCTTCAACTTAAGAACAAGTGAGCAATGCCAGAGCCACCAGTGTCTGCTTTGGCCCAGTCAGTCTCAGCTTCTCACCTGGATGCCCGGAGTGTCCTGGACCTGAATGGCCAGGGTTTCTCCTTCTATGTGAACTTGTCTTGTGTAGAGATTACCTATGAAGACAAAGAAAGGAGATTATGTTCCTCTTTCATGTGCAGCCCCGTGAAACATTATGGTTTGGTTTTCTGTTTTTAATGTACCACAGCTTGCACCAATACACACAAGAAAAAGAAAAGGATGTAACTCACTTCTATTTAATGCACTAAATTCAGATCTTGTTTAAAGGCCAAGTGCAGTCTTAAGCCCCTGCTAGCAGATTTATCAAAAGTAGGTCAAAGTTTGTGGGTTTTTAGAAACTTGCTGGTCTAATTTTAAACTAAGTTTCCATATTTAGAGTACTTCCTTGAGGAAAGTTTCTGGTTCAGTATATGCAGGGTTTCTGTTTTTATTTTATCATATTATTTTCTCAACAGTTCTATTTCGCCCACTGGATATACTATCTTCATAGGCAAGCATGGCTAGTAAATGCAGAGTTAGCATCCCTAACATGAACAGGTGTCATGATTCCTATCAGTTCCATATCAAAGCGGAAGGCCACCGTGTCTTACCTCGGGATGGCTTATATGGCTCATTTCATTAAGCTCCAAAAGGTACTTCATACAGTCTACTTATTTAAGCAATTTGCTCTCCCTGCTAGAATCATAGCAGCTAGTTATTTGCCTTTGTTGAGGAAAGGACTTTAGGCTTACAACTGTCCTACTCTGGCCTTTGCTTTGAAAGGTCGCCCCTGAAAGGCAGCCAGCAGAGGGAGAGGGTGGGGGGAGGAGCTCGCGGCTGGGTTTTTTGTTTGGTTGGGTATTTTTTTTTCTTTTTTATGACTTTTGCGGGCTTGTTTTAAAGAAAAAGGCAGCCTTGGAGTACAAAGGGTGTTTCCAACTGGGGTCCCTATAGTTAAAACATACCACAGGGAATACTTTCGGGCACTTGATAAAATGATGAATGGGCCAGGAATGGAATGAGGCCAGATGGCAGCTGGGGAGGGGGGAGGGGGCGTGCAGAATTGGAAGTGGCAGAATCCTGATGCTAAACACTGTCACTCTGAAGGAAGTGTCCTTGAAGGTACTGAGAAATGAGGGCAGCAGTCCCAACAGGCTTGGTCTCAGTGCGTTTCCTCACCTGCATTTCGTTCGTAGTCCCCGATGAATCGTTTGGTGAGGAACCGGACCACCAAAGCTGCAATTCAGAAAAGAAAGCAGACTGATCGTTAACCCACTAAGTTAGGCGGGTCTCCGCCCCACCCCCACCTGGAGAACAACTCTTCCAAAGAAAGTCACAGCCGGCGACCGAGGGAAATTCCTATCCTGTAGCTCCTTGACCCTCTGCCAGACACGAGGAGGTAGAAGCCGAGTGAATTACGGCTCTGCCAACGGGAAGGGTCTTGAGGCCCAGCCCCTCCGCGGAGCCCAGCTGAGCCACACCTAAGCCTTCCAGCAAGGCGAACTTCTTCCTAACCTTACGGAACTCCAGGACGGGTTGCAGTCACTAACTCCCCATTCCGCCCCAGATCCTGCCAAAAGCTCAAAGCCCCAAAGTTCTACTCTGGCCCGAAAGTGAGCGGGCCGCTCTGGGCCCCAGTGACCCTCTTCTGTCGAAGCAGGGGCATGAAGGGGCGGAGGATCCCACTTGCAACGCCCACCTCTCGCATCTCCAGCCCGGGCGGGGGGTCTCCCTCGTCCCGCCCCTCGGCCAAGCCGGTTCCTCGCTTGGACTCACCGGTCTTGCCCACACCGCTGGCCCCCACCACGGCGATCTTGACGAGCCGGCGGCCCGCAGCCCCCAGGCAGCAGTCGGCAGCGGTGCTGCCCGGGGAGGGGTACTCTGCGATGGTACACATGTTCTGGATGAGGCGCATCGCAGCTACGGCCGGGGCTGCACGGAGCGGGGAGGAAAGTCAGGACAGGAGACGGCTCGCGCTGCAAGGACAGGAGGGTACCGGGTCGGACGCCGCGCGGGTAGAGACTAAAAAGAACGGGAGAGAGCGACGAGACCAGAGGCTCTGCGGTTCCGGTTCGCGGCTGGGATCGCAGCCGCCCGGGCGCGGATTTTCTCTGGCTGAGGCCCCGCCTCCACCCCAGCAGCCGCCAATCCCTGGGCGCCCCGCTCGAGGCCCCGCCCACGGTCTGCACAACAAGGCTGCGCCCCCACCGGAGCAGAGAGCGAGTGCGGGGCCCCGTGAGATCCGAGGAAAACAGGGCGGCCGGCGCGAGGGTGGCAACGTGCGGGACCCAGCCGGCTCCTGCTGCGCTAGCACGCGGCCGCACCGGTGGCTGCGGGGTCATGGGGTCTCAGATCCACGTGGGGGATCTGTCCGTGTCTGCTGGGTCTCAGGTCCACGTGGGGGGAATCTGTCCTTGCCTTCGTAGGAGATCTGTCACGTCCGCGGGGTCTCAGATCCTCGGTGGGTTTAGAGACACCCACCCTTGTCTGCCTACCCCGCCGCCGGGCCTCCGTAGGTCAGTCCCTAGGCATTCTCTGAATTATTGGGTCCCAGGTGCCCTAACCTCTCTAATCACCGCCTACATCCAACTGGCTTCTCCACCTCTGACCCCAAGGAACCTGCTGGGAACCCCACCGGCCCAAGGTCACTGCCCTGTTTGGCCTTGTCCTGTGCTCTGCTCTTGCGCTGGAGACACCATTGCACTGACTTGGCTACATTCTAGATATTATATTAGATTATACATTTTCCCCATCATTGTGTTCGTAAACAAAGGCACCCCTCCCTGACCCAAAATGTGGCATTTGTCTTTGGGGCAAAATACCTATTTTGCTCTAGTTCTTGCTAACAGTGCAAGCTCACGAGAAGGCACACAATGTGCAAAGCAAGTGCTGCACCCCAAGAGGCAAAGCCAAGCCAAAAGTCACTAGAACAAGCTTGCATGGTGAACCCGTAACGCCTCCTCCCAGAGCTGTGAAAGGTAAGAAAAGCAGTCGATGCAGCTGTGCATTGGACTCACCGGGAGACAGAAGGGCCCCCACGATTAGTCTAGTCGTAAGGCAAGGGTTAGTTAAAAGTGGCTCGATGCCAAGGAAGATGAGGGATCTAGCACTCATAAAATATCTAGTACCCCGGTGTTCTCATCAGAGAAAACCACAGTCGACTGCTGGCCAGATCCCAACTTCAGCAACCTACTTTATGTATCGCCACTGCCCTCCCTTACAGCCCTCGGGGCCTTTTATCTTGGTGCCTAAGATAGCAAAACCTGTGACATTTTGTACACCCTTATTAAAGGTAGAAAGGTGAAAAAGAAGCTGATTCCAGTCTCTGACACACCATTTCTTGTTTAATCACCTTCCATTCTGGACTTTATTCACCATGTATTTGAAGAGAATTTACCACCCTACTCTGGTCAGACCTTGACAAACTCTGTATCTAGTAACAGTTTGAAGGGGTGAAGAAATCCGAGAGGAACTAGGAAGATTATGTGGGCTTGCCTTGTTAAGTCTTCTAGGATGAACAACAGAATCAGGTGAGCAAACAGGCCAAGCAATAACTGTAGTAAAAGGCTGCCTTCTAGGGAGAATGCTGGAATGAAGCAAGGTCAGCCGTCTGAGTCAGGGACAAAGGGCATGTCCAATTTGCATCATGTCTTTCTGTGTGGTTTAAATCAAACTTGAGTTTTGCCGGTCTATACAATCAAACATAGCCAAGCTATAATTAAGGTACCGTGCACCCTTCAGCCCCCAGCCCTCTAGCCTGCAATTCTATAGTGTTTACATGGGAAATAATTACGTAGTCTACGGTATTTGTTCGGCTGCTTTTTGCACACACAGACGTGATAAAAGTTCTCAAAGGGAATTTTGCTTTGAATCATTTTAGCTTCTGGTGTTTCATTTTTGTAACCACAGGACTAACCAGACCAGTGATTTTTCTGTCTGCATCATGAAGGCTGAATTTAGGATACTTACTTTAAATCAAAATGAACTGGCTGTACTTAAAACACAGAGAGAGGTGGAGGAGGAAGGAAGGGAAAGAGAGAGAGACAGAGAGAGCGAGAGAGCAAGAAGGGGTGGGGGATCAGAAAAGGAACGGGTGTTAGTAGCACTTAGTTATCACTTCTTGGAAACCCAAGTTTGCAGGAAAAAAAAGAGACCAAATTAGAGGGGGGGGGGGGGGAAAGAGGGCAGATCAGGACAGGAGACATGATAATCTATTTTATTCCAGACAATAGGAAAGAAATTTCACTTTTTACATCTAAGTTTGTCAAGAAAGTGGTCATATAATCCCTTCACTCTGAAGCCAGAAGCGGGATGATTCTGGAATATTACTATATGACTGACTATAAGGCAGATACTATCCTTACGTCTAGGAGCCATTCTCCCTGCTGCTCCATGAACCACTGCAGACTAGTTCACAGTCCCCATCCAGACACAACAGCACAGTTCTTTCTTGGACTCTCTCCTGGTGAAAGATGGCAGCCAGATGACAGCAGAGTCAGATATCATGAAGGTTGTGGCTAGCCATCCAGTGTGACTTCTTCATTCTCACGTCTGCATTTCAATCAGAAAGGTGGGAAGAGCTGGGCGTAGCTCAGGCTGCTTCAGAACTCAAGGGCTTCTCCTAAAAGCACTCTGAAGACAGGAAGTAGGACCCCACCTCTTAAAGCTTGTACCTGGAATCTGGCAAAGCATTGCTCTATCAGGTGCTAAGGGCCCAGAACACAGAACTCACACAGACCCAAGTGGGAAGCCAAAGCACATTGGCCCTACCTTTAGATGGAAATAGTGCCAAAGAATCTGAGAGCATCTTTTCTTTAAAAATGAGAGAACAAAGCCAGGCAGTGGTGGTAATCCCGTAATCCCAGCACTTGGGAGGCAGAGGCAGGTGGATTTCTGAGTTCGAGGCCAGCTTGGTCTACAGAATGAGTTCCAGGACAGCCAGGGCTACACAGAGAAACCCTGTCTCAGAAAAACCAGAGAGAGAGAGAGAGAACAAAGTTCCACACACATCTTCACAAAGATCACACAAACACAAACCACAGATCAGCAGGTGATCAATGAGGCCCAGGGAAATGGCTCAGTTGTAAAGTGCTTTGTGAGTAAACAAGGAAACCTGAGTTCGATCCCCAACCCATATAAAAAAACAAAAACAAAAACAAAAACAAACTCAGACACGGTGGCACACAGCTTCAATCCAGGCCTTGGAGAGATGAAGACGGGGGTAGTTCCATTGGAGGGCTTGCTGGCCAAACAGTCTAACAGAATCAGCTCTGTGTTCACTGAGGAAATTATGTCTAAAAATAAATGAGATAGGGAATAATTGAGAAAGACACTCAACATAGACCTCTGACTCTACGAGGTTGCTCGAACATATGTATGTTCACTCACTCATGTGCACCCACACATAAACACATGCACCCGCACATGATGATGGTATGTTGCAAAGTGAAGAGTACACACTCTCTCCCTCCCTCTCTCCCCTCCTCCCATTTCTATTTCTTAAATAAACATGAGGATGAGAGATTAAAATATGAGGGATGTGGGGGAGTAAAGACTGAAATATTTTGCTAGGTTGTAATTTTGTCTCAGCATCTGGAATTTCTATCAGTCTCTTGGATCTTTAAAGTCAATCTTTGATCTGAGAGCTTTCAGAGATAATTCGGTGTCTGGAAGCACTTAGGATCCCAGAATGTAAGTTTAATAAATATTTGTTTAGTATCTGGGCTATGAGCACAGCAGGCATGGTGTTGGAGCTTGGGCTTGAGTACAGTCACATTTAGTATGGAAAGCTGAGATGTGACCAAGCAATTTCAGTACAATGTGAGAAAATGACAAAAGAAACTCAAGTGTTATAGGAGCACATAGTAGGACTAAAGATCTAGACTAGGAATAGGACCTTGTCAAGGAATAGCAGAACCGGAGAGTTGCACAGCTCTGTGTTGGATACCAGCCCACATGCATGTATGTACATGTATGTGTAAGCATGTGGCAAGGGAAGGGAAGGCTGGTTAGGGAATGAGCTCTGTCCCTAGACAAAGCAAGCCAGAAAATATCTGTGGATTGTGAAATAAAAGAACCCAGGACATAAGGCAAAGGGCTCACTCTCACTGAGGAGGACCAATCGAGGATCAGAGACTCCATAGACAGCGCAGGAGAATTCCAAGCACACTCCAGCACACACTGATAAAGTGAGAGAAGCTGATGTGCTCCCCTTCTTCCGTGGGAACATTTCCATAGCAGCCAGAAGACTGCCACTTTCCCCACATCACCAAGGGTGGCTCCCAAATTGGGGTGTGTCAAAGTACATGGGCCTTTGCCAAGGGTTGTGTTTTTGTTTGATTATTTATTTTGAGGCTTATTTCAACTCCCACCACCTATGTGGATCCAGAAAATGGACACATATTTGACTATTGTAAGTGAAACATGATTTAACAAATTTTAAGAGAGAGACAGACAGAGAGAGAGAGAGAGAGAGAGAGAGAGAGAGAGAGAGAGAGAGAGAGCATACCCTGTTTTTCAGTGTTATGGGATAGGAACGGCTGCAGTCAAACATTCAGGGTCTGAACCTGTCTTTCTCTCTCCTCTTCCCCCTCCCTCTTTATTGTAAATCTAAAGCTACTTTTAAAAAAGAAAATCTAGGGAAGAGGTGGAAGTCAAAGCACAAGTTGTAGGTGAATGAAAATGCTTGTATGAGCCCCATCACTGCGTAAGATGGAGTATAGCCAATAAATAAATAAATAAATAAATAAATAAATAAATAAATGAAATGAAATGAAATGAAATGAAATGCAAACCCATCACAAAGGAACACAGAAAGTCCGCTCTCTCTGATTAGAGAATAAATAGGGTGTAAGTCCCACTCCTGGCTGTGGTTTGGAATCCCTAATCCTTTGTAAAATGCATCCTTCTAAGAGATTCCAACTGAATCTTAAGTACTAAGTCCTCCTGGCATCATTCACAGCAGCCTGTTTACACTGACTTGGTGCCTTCCTGCCTGGAGCCTCCTCCTAGAAAGACAGCCTTTGGCGAGAAGGAGCGCTCGCCAGCTTTCTGAATGTCTGGCCAGTCTTGCCTTTTTCATCCTGCGACCCAGCAGCGGTGGCTCCCTGTGATGACATGGAATCCTGAAGGAACAGCAAGTGTGGCTGGGCGTGTCTCCAGTTCTAGGACAGAGGCAGCGCGACTTGAAATCAGAGGTTATATATTCAAATGTTCTAACTAAATTTAGCGAACCATGGCTCAGACACAGTCCCTGGATTAAGGAGGTCAGGAAGTTTATCCTGGCACTTGGAGCTTCTGAGAGATGCTTGAGTAAGCAAATAGGGGCAGACACAAAGAAGCAGGGAATGGAGATTTTACCCAGTGATTCCACCAGGTTTGTGCAGGTGCATACATACAGGCCTATGCGCCACGGGCCGAGCTATGCTGGCACCTGGGGAGGTATCGGTGGGGACTTTCCCCTTTAAGACCCAGGCCTTCCTTTTGATTTAATCACAACTGAAAGCCAGATGCCCTAGAGTGGGGGAAAAAAGGGACAAAGGCAAAGGGGGATCTTGATTAAAGACTAAAGACAACGGGACTTGCCCTACATGCATGCATATGCACACACATGTGCATCTCATCCCAGAAAACTGTAACTTAAAAACAAAAACAAAACAAAAACCACTAATGTCTTAAATTCTAAGTGGAAGGACTGGCCTCAAAGAGGCTCTTCCCTCTGCTCATTACCTTGGCTGGTTTCTATGGCAGCAGAATGAGCTGCCTTTTCCTCTTTAAATAGTATTCTATGACTCCAGTCTCTGGATGCACTGACAGATTTTGTCTCTCTTCTGGGAGATTTCCTCTTCCTCTTCAATATGATGCTGGAATGGAAGGGAGAAGTCGTCCTTTTCATTTAGGCATCTCAAACTTGTCTTCTACTCTACAGTCCCTTCTGCCACCATACCCCCACCCTCACCCACTGGGAACAGAGAACATCCATTGACAAGCAGTCTGATAATAACAGTTGAGAATAAATTCAAGTTTTAAAGGTTACTTGGGACAGTGAGTTCCCACTGTGCTTTCTCAAGGGGGAGGTACGGGAGGGGGGGGAGGCGTGGTGAATAGGAGGAATTCCGAGACTATGGGAGTATTCAGGACTGGGAACTGACTGGCTACCCTCTTAACATTAAAAGGACCATTTTTAGGAGTTCCTCTGGTAAACTGAAAAGGCCAATAACAGGGTACACAGAAAGTAACAATGTGTTTTAGACCCTTTTTGGCTCTTCTCTGGCAGGACGGATGTCCATCCACACTTGTCTTGCTAACACATCATTTATTTAGAAGATTACGAAACAAAAAGAAGTGAGTGTCGGCCTTGGGTTCTTAGGAACAAGAGCTTCAGGACACTTGATAGGATTTCATGATCAGAATACACCAGGCAGAAAGCTTCAAACAGTTAAAGTGATTGTTTAACATACTCTGTGGGCTTCAAATTCCTACGTGGATTGGATATACCTAATATTTGCCTTTCTCCTGCTCCTCAGAGTGCAGGACATGTTAGGCATCCTCATTGTCTGTTCGAAGAAACCAATGACCTTTCATCAGGCCCTCAGCTCCTAAGCTGGAGCATAACAAACTGAAAAGGAGTGGAAACTTTTTGTATCTGCCGGTGGACCAGAGAAACAGCAAGCATCCTGCGCCCATTTCTCATGTCCTCAGGAGAATGAAGTGGTACGCTATGTCGAGTGCTGACTCTTCCTGTACCATCAGGATTATAGTACCCTTCAAACACTACCTAGTCCCTCACTCATACTGCTACCTTAGTCCATTCCACTGCACCTGAACTCTCACAGGTCATAGTATAAAGTCATAGTATGAGCTGATATCCAAATTAACAGGAACACTGTAGTTACCTAGTTGGTGACAGTACAAATGGAGAGGTGACAAGCTTGAGATTCAGTCACCGCAAGGAAACACGTTCCTCTACTAGTCCAATAGCATTTCAGCCTTTCCCCAAGATGTTCTCATTACCAATGCATTTTTCTCCTGATTACAAAAGAAAATGGCTAGCAGACAAGACAAGTGTGAAGGGGTGGGATTTTTAGGAAATGTACGAATGACTCACCCACTTGATTTAACAAGAGTACTGGCTTCTATATAAAGAAACAACTTAGCTCCATGGTAGAAGCTGTGCACAGCAGAATGGAGCTGGGAGAAGAACTGTACATTCCGAGGAGTACGAAGGTCGGTATGCTGGCCTATCTCTGCCGGGAACTTGGTGTGCAGCTTTGTTATTATTAATACACCGGGAATGTTACCATATCCACCCTAGACTTTACGTGTTACATAGTAGGAAAACTTCAGGATTGTTCAAGCCAATTCTTAACTGACCCCCAAAGCAAACAAAAACCAAACTTTACTAGAGGATGCATTTGTAACTTGATAGTAAATAAGTTATGGCTTATTCGGGCATCACAGCAGTATGTCTAATACCTAGTGAGACCAGTGTGTAAAAGAGACTGACAAAATGCATGTTAATATTCTTGTCTTCTCATGATGAGGGCCAAACAGACAGCAATTCCTCAAGCCTCCATTGTCCTTTTATCGGTGGTTGAGAGGGAATTATTCATAACTTGTCAAATTATCTCCCAGATTCCTCATTACCTGGGCTCAGATAAGGAGATAGGAGGAAAGCTCATGCTAAAGCCTTTCTTGTACTCACTGGCCAAAGCTGCAGTGCAGCCAAGAGTCAAGACATTCCTCTGTTCTCTGCCCCCAAGCAAAAGATGGGAAGATTGCTTTCGGAGAGCTATTGCATTGGACTGTCAAGCAGACCTTTTGTGAGTTTAGGGCTGGCTTCTTGCAGATACAGCACATGCCAGCCAGAGAACACTAGGGAGAACAATGTCCAGATTGTTATGCGGTTCAGCATGGGCCCTAGAAGTTTCTCAGCAGCTTATTCCAGCACGGGGACCCTTGCAGCTTCTCTCTCACATAACGAAAGAGCTTGAACCACATATAACCCCTTCCAGTGGCATGACTTACCTTTCTCCATCCTTTGTCCGCAGCTCAGTTACATGCCTGGAACCACTTACATTCCCTAATCTCTTTCCCAGTGAAGTCTCTTTATATGGTTTGTCATTTGCATGTAACCTACATGCACCTTCTGACAGAGTTTCAGTCATCTCTAGATTACTTATACTCTCTAAAAGAATATCAATATAGTATAAGTAGTTGCTTAACTATATTATTATTGAGGCAAAGGTGACCTGAAAAGATCTGAATATCTTTAGTTTGAGACATTTTTTCCCGAGTATTTTCAGTTCTTTGTTACTTGAACCCTCAGCTGCAGAGGACTTCACTCAGCTGTTCACCGTGTACCATACATTCTATTTGGTTGCTTCTTGTAGGCTCTCTGCCCTAGAATGTAAGCTCTGTGGACTCACTGGTCTATCCTCGAAACCTAGGGACATGCTGGCCGGAGTCCATGCTATCCAATAATGGCTGTATTTGTGAGTGGGTGGGCAGATGGATCTGTACATTTTGAGTATACAGAGGAAAAGAGACATCAGGTAGAATCTGAGGAAGTTAGACTCAGGAATGGGTGACAGACAAGGGGGTGACGAATGAGAGACCTGTAGTGACTGGCTCTGAGGTGAGTCAGGCCCCCAGCCACTCTATTCAGCCTCAGCTCACTCTGCCCTCCTTCCACAAGGAGGAAGAGGGTGGTTTGAAGTCTATAGAGATTGCGAACATTTGGGAGAATCTTGATGGGGGCAAGGTTAGGTCTCAGGGAGGGGATCAAGGTTATTGATGCAGAATGGGAGACAAATGAAATGATTGGCTGGGCAACTGGAGAAACAGGCAGGTGGGCAGCACCTGCTAGAAAAAATGCTACAGCAAAACACCAAGGGAGTGGAAAGCAGACAATGAGAGCACAGAGTGTGTGGGTTTTCAAAGGGGGGGGGGGGGGGAAGAAGCCCAGAAACAAGGGCATTCTCGACAGCCAAGGGGTGAGTTGGCGTAGGATGTAAGTGAGTAGCTGATGTACCTATTTTAAGGTAGTGAATCAAGAATGCTCATGTCGACCGTACCCAAAACTCCACAGTAGTAACTAGTGCTCTTCCTCAGGCCAGGTACTGTGGACCTGCGGAAGAGCACCTCGTGCACAAAGAGGCCGGGAATAGACTTTCATGCTAGACTGCAAGCTCTCAGGACAGAGATGACGCTGGGCTTTTCACATCTGTATTCTCCACGTGCGGCAACTAGCTGCCTGACATACAAGAGACCCTGCCTAAACAATGACAGACGAAAAGTGCTGTTCACGTTATCACTTTCTCTTCTGTACTTTCTCCTGGGTTTCTTTTAAAGAATTCTTTCTTTCTTTTATGTATATGAGTACTCTAGGGCATTGGATCCCATTGCAGATGGTTGTGCGCCACCATGTAGTTGCTGGGAATTGAATTCAGGACCTCTAAAAGAGTATCCAATGCTTTTAACCTCTGAGCCATCTCTCCAGACCTCTCCTGAGTTTCTTGTCCTGAGCCCTTACAAGACTTACCTGCCTCTACCTGCAGGAGTAACTCACCGGCTGACCACAGCCCACATGCCAGCTCCGCTTCGTGGACTCCAAGCATATTGACTCACGACCTTGTCACAAAACCCACAGAACAAGGTCAATGTTGATTAGATGTTCCTCCTGCTAACAGATCTAGGCCAGAAGAGTGAAGCAGTCTACCCAAGGTGACACAGCTGCGACACAGGAAAGGCAGCAGCTTCTGAATGCAGACAGTTTGGCTCCAGAGACTCACAACTCAGAACTTATGGCCCACCTCTCAATAACTCCACTGTCTAGCCTCTCAGGGCAAAGTGCCCTTTATGCTCAATCTTTATCTTCCCTTTTTATCTTTTCTTCAGCTCAGGGTTTAGAGGAGGCATGTGTCTGGAATGGAATGTGTGAGATGCAAGGATGAAAGATAGGTTAGGGAAAGGGCAGGGGACATGTGTGTGTGTGTGTGTGTGTGTGTGTGTGTGTGTGTGTGTGTGTCTATGTGTTTCTGTGTGTGTGTGCCTATGTGCATCTGAGTATGTCTGTGTGTGTCTGTATTTGAGTATGTCTGTGTATCTGAGAATGTCTGTGTATATGTGTGCATCTGTGTTGGAGTATGTCTGTGTGTCTATGTCTATGCGTGTCTATATGTGCATATGTCTGTGTGTGTCTATGCGTGTCTATGTGCATGGGTGTCTATGTGTGTCTGAGTATGTCTGTGTGTGTCTGTTTCTGTGTGTCTAAGTATGTCTATATGTCTATGTCTGTGTATGTGTCTGTGTGTCTATGTGTATCTGTGTGTGTCTGTGTTTCTGTGTGTCTGAGTGTGTGTGTGTGTGTGTGTGTGTGTGTGTGTGTGTGTGTGTGTAGCACAGGCCACAGCTATTTTTTTAAGAAAAAACTTCTCATATATTTCCTCCTTAGTCCATGTGGACCCAAAACAGAGTGTTGAGCTCCTGTTATTTCTGCTTGTCAAGGCTCACGGTATATATGCTTTAGCCCAGGCTAGAGCTGGGGAGATGGTGCAATCAATAAGAAGAATTTGCCTGCAAACAGGAAGGCCTATCTACAAAACCTGCAAGTTCCAAGCCAGTAGAAGACCATGCCTCAAACAAGAAGGACAGTGGTCCCGAGGAATAGCATCAACATTGACCTTTCACCTTCGCACACATATGTAGATACACATCCAACCACACACATACATAAAGCTTAAGACAGGTTTGATAAGGAATGTAAGCTCTTGTATGTAACTTAAACATTTGTTTGGTTCCTCCTTTTGTGCTGAAATCCCAAGGTCTGAAAAGGCGCCCACTCAGGGCTGAGTCTGAGGAATGGAATTCAATTTAATCCAACTCCTAGCCAGGCGCTCAACAAGGTCCTTAAAAAGGGAAAGGTGGCATTAATCTATTTCTTGTTTTGCTTTTTTGTGCCTTCTGTCCTTCTGTTACATAATGCCAGCCCCATTCAGAATAGAAATAATGCTTCACAATGGGGCCGGTGCCCAATGACGTGGAGCACATTTGCTGAACACTGGTGGCTATTGACAAATGCCACAGCTGCGCTTGAGTTTTTAATCATCAATGGAACCTTTGATTGCTTCATATGTCCTGCCCATGTGATAAGTATGTACAGACAGCAGGCTGCATCAGCAACGGAGAGGACAGAAATCTGTCTCTGTTTCTACTCCTACTTCTTGGGAAGCAAGTTATTATACTGTTTGGGGCAGAAAGTTCATATCCTGGCAAACACGTTTTTCTACAAGTGTGCTCGTCAATATGATCCCCTAGAGCTGAAAGGTTGCTGACTCCTTTCAAATATTAAAAAACTAGTTTCCCCCCAAAACTATGTATTTAACAATGATGCTGAGTCAGTAAAGCTTTTGTGTTTAACTTGCCATGTACCCGGTATGCCAAATATGCAGGTCACTGAAAAACAAACAAACAAAAACTTGACAGGCTGCCTGTCCCTAGGGGATGTACAGTTAGAGGCAGGCAAGAATTACCTAAGGAAGAATCCGTGATACACGCTACAGATTCATCAAATGACAGACGTAAGGAGAGAGAACGTTCAACAGTGCTGCAGTGGCCACGGGATGCTTCTCCGAGGATCTAGAAAATGAACTGAGGCTGGAAAGACGGCTCAGTTGCCAAGAGCATGTGCTACTTTCCCAGAGGTCTGAGTTGAGTTCCCAGAGTCTGTGTTAGACAGCTCACAATCACCTGTGACTCCAGCTCCAGGAGAGCCTGACTCTCTCCACAGGCACCTGAGCACCAGTGGCAAACATTCATACAGACCACAAAGCATAGGCATACAGTGAAATAAATCTTTTTTCTTTCTTTTTTAATCAAATTGGCCCCTGAAGGTTTGCTAAGGTTTGGGTGGAAGGAAGTAGTTGAAGGATGAGGACGGGGGAGCATTTTGGAAATGTTTGGCTGGGGAATTATGCTAGATAGAGTGGGACTTTTGGACCCAATACTGATGATGTTACTCCATTATGGAAGGATCTGGAGGAAATTGGTCCAGACTTGAGCCTTGGTGCTTACTATCACTCAGACTTGGTTGGAAACCCCAAGATTCCAACCCCCGTGAGAGGCCTCACTCTTCTGGAGCCAGTTGGCAAGACAGATAGATCCACTTCAGGATGTCTTAGAAGTATTGAGTATTATAGAGCATACCTTTAGTCCCAGCGCTCAGGAGAGCTAATCTCTATGGGGTCAAAGCCAGCCTGGTCTATATAAGAGCCTGTCTTAAAGCCAAAAGCAAAGCCTGTTTGAAGTAGAAAGTGAGAAGGGTCAAACAGAGTCAGACAGGAAACACGGTGGTCTGGACTAGCAGCATGATCCTGGAGAGACATAAAATGATGCTTCTTCCCCACATATAGGGCATCCACGACAGACCGAAGGGATGGTGCCACCCAAGTCTACCTGAGACATGGAAGTATGTGGTGTAGCAGTTCTCAAGGGCCTCTCGGTGCTTCATAACGTGATGAAAGAAAAGCAGACAGTCAAGCAGATGCATGCAAGGGAGCCTGAAGAAGAATGCAGGCTCACTGTATGACACCCTGCTGCCGCTGATGCTAATGGATCCAGAGGATGAGAAGTCCAATGAGGTAGATGCCCATCCCTCAGGACTACCCACGTCTCCCTTCAAGCCTCCACCTCTTCCAAGCACTCAATGTCACCACGCCTGGGACACAATTGGCAGGAGCTTCAAAAGGCACAAGGCACAAGATTATTCCAGAAACAGAAGTCCCGTGTGGGATCCAGCAGGAGCAAGGGGAGAGATGAGGTGAGAAGGTGAAGGACCCAATGTAGGTGACCACAGATCTGAAGGAAGAAAGAAAGGAAGGAATGCTAAAGAACTCTCCCTTTGAGCTGTACTGTATCCACAAGCCAAAGCAAGTGTAAAATTTGCCCAGATAGGAAGTAGACAGTCATGGGAATAGATTAATCCAAAAGCCAGTACAAGTCCAGGAGATATCTGTAGACTACCAGCCATGTGCTATGTTTATGATAGGAAAAGACAGGCTGGAAGAGACAGCTCACAGAAAGGGGAAAGTCTGAATTACACAGAAAGAGAGCACATTCATTCAGGATTGCTTGGATTGACTCATTCATTCACTATTTCTTTCATTCTTCCATGCACTCATTTATTCACAAAATCACCAAAGTGTCCAACCCCAGGTGTCCTCAATCATACTGTTTTCTCAATAAAGGATCACTCTGGAGCATCATGCAGAATACACATGCGCAGAGCTTTTGGAGCTACATTTTAGAATGGCCCAGAGTAGGCGCCATATGAACCAGGTACTGTTGTAATACAGCTGAGTATAGGTTCAGCTGAATTCCAGGTGAAGGCAGCCAATGGACAGGCTAGGAGGTAGAAGAGTGTAGAAAAACCAAAGAATGCAAAGGTCCCCAAATTTGGCAGCCACAGGGACCTGGCTGGTACTCACGTGAGGACTTTTATATTGGCAGGGAGCTAGAAACGGAAGTGCAGGTGGAGGCTGGGAGTTGGCTTACAGAGCACCCTCCGTACACCCCTGGTAGGTGGTGTGCCGTCCACGAGTAAAGATTATCCCTTTTGGAGACAAGCTGGACATCTGAAGTGGCTGAGACTCAGAACCTTATGTGAGGGAATATGTAAATAAATTGTTGTGCTCTCTCTGGAAGATGGCAGCAGAGAATAATTTCAAAACTGTGCCGACACCTTCTGCTGGCCCTCACTCAACACTTACTTGGGTGAGAAAGGTGAAATCAGGAAGAATTTTTAGACTGCCTTGGCCCACATTCTGCACTGGTTTGTCTTATTGTGTACATATGGAACACGATTGAGCAGTTTACAACCATGAACCCCAGTAAGCATGGGGTACTTTGGGGAAGTCAATACTAATGTCATGTCAGTGGCTTTGTGGGCATTAAGCTGTCTATGACATCACAGCAGATGTCTAACTGCTGAAGAAGATGAATAGCCGTTTCCACGGAAAGGCTGAATCAGACAGCAGCGCTGCTCACTGCCGTCTCTCACTCAAACTTAAATCCCTAAATCCTAGGTCATTGTTGGAGATGGTGTCTGCCACAGTGTTAGCCTTTGATGCTCAACACTAATGCATAGTTCCATTAGCTAAGGGAGAAGGATGACTGGAGCAATTTCCATTTTACCAAGTAGACAAATGGCTTCCTAGGCAAGATAGGAACAGAATCTCTTTTCAAATGAAACGAGATACTTCTGGAGGTGGGGTGGGAGTGACAGCCTCCTAACTAGAAGTGACTTGAGGATCAAGAAGATGAATCTCTGGGCTTGTTTGATGGGAAACGTGGAGTTGTTAGCTTTAGACATGGCTGGGTCTACAAACCACAGTGACACCCGCAGGTCTACAGGCCTTCAGTCTGTTCACTTTTTAATCTGTCTTTTCCTCTAGTCAAGTTATTTCCCCAGAAACTCCAGGATTGTATCAGCCTCAGAGGCAACAATCCCCAGCTCACAGAGAGGACCAGCCCCCTTTCCCTGTTGCTCCACCAAAAGTTTCAGAACCAATCTGGTTAGCCCTGCCTGGGTGGTATGTACATTCCCAAATAAAGACAATATTTTGGCCAAAAGGATAGAAAACTTCTGTTGGCCAAGCCTTCGTCACATCCCCGGTCTTGGAGCAGAGCAGGTGAAGGATATTTTACTGATGCACTTGGATTAGGAATGAGAACAGGGTGCTTATAGATGAGAAATGGAAGGCAGGTTGGTAAAAGAACAGATCTCCAACTTAAATCCCCTCTGCATGTAAATGAATGCTATGGTTCAAAGTGAAATGTCCTCTATAGGCTCCTGTAGTTTAACAATGTGGTTCCCAAAGGGTGGAACATTGCTAGAAGTAGGCCATTGGGGGATGGCCTTGAGCTTTATAGCCCAGACCAATATCCTTCTGTTCTTCACTTCTTGTTCCCAGAGAAGAGAGAAGACACTAAGTACAAAGTCCAACATGCTTTCTTCACCATGATAGACTCTGTCCCCTCAAAATGTGAGCACAAAGAAATCTTTTCTCAATATACTTTTGTCTCAGTAACTAGAAAAGTAACCAAAACAATGAACAATCTCCTTGAGGGGCTGGGCTCAGAATGTTGAAATGCAGCAGGGTACCTCGGGGAGGAGAGCTCCTTGGTTCTCATTGCATTTCTTGTGTTTTTCTGGAAGATGAAGGAAAAATGGCGTTTGCATCTGCAATGGCTGCACATGATACTTTCTGGAGAGGTGGAGTAGAGTGAGATGTTTGTGCCTTTAGCTCTGAGTTCCACCCTCTGCCACTTTCTTCTCTTATGATCTTTGTATCAGCTAATTTTCCTGAAATTCTGTATGTGAGACATAAATGCAGTGTCCTTCCTAACTCTATGACTGGTGAGGCTCTAAATACTTGGAATGGAAGGACTTGATAGTTTGTTAGTGGGAATTATTATAGCTATAATTTACTAAGCCTCTCCTATGGGTTAGGTAATATATACATGGTTCATATTATTCCTGTTTGAAGAAACCAAGTTTAGGAGAAGCCAAGGATCCAGCCTCAGTCATCTTGCCAGCAAAAAGCAGAGGTAGGATTTGAACTCAGATCTTTTGGGGCATAGCTTGTAGCCACCCTGTCATGACTCCACTCATCTTGTCCAATGTTAGTTAAAGCTCTCACAGCTGCCACTGCTTCTAGGAGTCACCAGCACCACATGGATCTGTGGTTTGCCCAAAGAGTGGCCTCTGCCTCCATAAAATTCAAATCTTCTGACTCCAGCACTTTGTTCCTTTCTTCAAGAAAAAAATTACTTATTTTTATTTATGTGTTTGTCTACATGAATATATATGCACTACATATATGACTGGTGCCCAAACAAGGCAGAGAGAGGGAGAACTGGGGTTAAAGACCATTGTGAGTCCCATGTGCTGGGTCCTATGCAAAACATCAAGTACTTTTAACCTCTGATTATCTCTGTAGCCCCTGGCCAAACAAACTTTAAGATTAATATTTTTACAATTGTTACCTCCATCATTCTCCTCTACCACCTTGTCTTAACGTTGCCATTGGTGCTACCAAAACCACCATAACTGCTTTTGCCAACCAGCAAGGTGGATACCATTGGCCAACTATCACCCACCACCAAAGATCCCACCTTGAGCTGGATGAGAAGTTACACAATGTTTCTGTCACTCAGAGACTGGGGTTACCTTTGAGAGTAGCAATTGTATCCACAAAGGCTTTGTCACTGAAGGTTACAAAACTATGATGAAGGAGGACCTTCATCACTGTGAGCCTTTCCTAATGCTCAACAGAACCTCTTGAAAGATAGTTTTTGGCGTGTTTCTTAGCCAAGACCTTTACCCTTTTTTTGCCTTTACCCTTTATTTGCCTTTGATACCGACATCTTGAGATGGCCTTCATTATTCAACTCTAAGGCAGTGGTTCTCAATCCATACATAGGTCATGACCCTTTTGGAGGTTGCATATCAGAGATCCTGCATATCCTATGTTCACATTGCGATTCATCACAGTACCAAAATTACAGTTATTAAGCAGCAATGAAATAATTTTACAGTTGGGCATCACCAAAACATGATGTGTATTAAAGGTCATCGGCATTAGGAAAGTGGAAGGCCGCCGATATAAGGTTTTCTGTTCATCTACCTTGCGTGGCTTTGTATCCGTGACTACTTCGGTTCTGTCCTCCATGACACAGATGAGCCACTTGCATCATTACAATCTCCACTCACTTTCTCAGCCACCATCCTGTGCATCAGTGGTAAATGCAGCACCAAACTCTGGAGTGCTTGGTGTTTGTCACTTCCCATGCCTGATCTGATAAGCATTCCTGGTTGTTTGTTCACCATGGTGCCACAGCCTACAGCTGGTCCCTTTTCAAGCTCATGGATCCCTTCGGGTGAGCAACCTTTCCAAACATGTAATTTCCACATCCAGAACAGACATCCAGAATAGAGACCCTCGCAGGTATTACAGACAAAGAATGGTCTCTGTGTGGTACAAAGGAACACACAAAGGAAAAGCGACTCAGCAAGACAGTTTCTCTTTGCTAAACGGATGTGCCAGAACTCCAACCAGGCCACGGAGCCCACCGGGGCCGGGTGCTCACCTGGTTTTTATTCTAACTCCAGCGATTCTGTTTCTTTTCCCCCCGTTGGCTGGGGTGCAACCTCACAGTCTTTCAAGATGGACCAGTTAAAAAGAAATGAAGCAAAGGGAAAAGGGGGTTGGTTGTTTCAGGTCATCAAGAAGGTGAGTGTCAAGCTTTGTGTAAACACGAGTTTTTTCGAGGTGGGGGAGGTTTATGGAATATGGTCTTTAGAGCACATGCGCCTTCAATAGGAAAGACTTCCTAGTGGCTGAAAACATCTTTCTAGGCAACAAAACAGAGCAAGTGCACATTAGCTGAAAAAGAGGATTTAACTTCTGTAGCCAGTGCTGGCCTACTAAGAGACAAGGTCAGTGTGAGTACACTGAGGTAAGGAGGAGGGTGGGCATGCTGGGAAGCTGCGGCATTCATTTGCCTTCCTCACTCAGGCCAGGGGCTGGGTTGGGGACAGGAAGGTATTAGGGACATACACGGAGATCCTCAGACCTATTCACTACTGACTGAGCTGATCAAGTGGTAGTCAAGAGCAAAGGGAGGCTGGCTCCGGAACTGGGTTTCTGTCCTCTGCGTCAGGCTGCGGGTATTCACAGAACGGGATGAGGAGGTTTGTGTTCTTCCTGGAAAGCGTAGTCAGTGGAGGACGAGGGATAAAGAAGTGGGAGTTCTTTGCAAAGAGGTGTTTCTAGGCACAGGCTTATGGTCCTTGAGAGGAGAGGGTTGGGTCCGAAGGAGACCGAGAGCTAGTCTTGATGAATTTTACTGGCCAGGACTGAATGAAGGAGGCCTTGAGTTGCGCTCCTTTTTTTTGTTTGTTTGTTTTGTTTTGTTTTTTGGTTTTTCGAGACAGGGTTTCTCTGGGTAGCCCCGGCTGTCCTGGAACTTACTCTGTAGACCAGGCTGGCCTCGAACTCAGAAATCCACCCGCCTCTGCCTCCCAAGTGCTGGGACTAAAGGCGTGGCGCCACCACCGCCCGGTTTGAGTTGCGCTCCTAAAGGCTGTGAGTTGGGAAAGCCCAATGGCACCTGTGTGAGGGAGGAGGTAGGAAGCCACACGCTGCCGATGTGATTGTGACGTGAACTGTCTGAATGATTATCAGATGATGATAAGAATGCAAAGGCTCCAAACACCAGGGGCCAAAGTGTCTCTGCTACTTGAAGGGAGATAACAGATCTGAGGCTAGAATCACCACTGTCCCCTCCTTCTGCTGCCTGCACACTTGCCCATTAGAGGCAATCATTGGAGTAATGTGATCCCTAACCTCATAGCTAATCTTCTTCCTTCCCTATCCCCAGGGGCAGCAGTCTCCATGCCGGAAGTCTCAAGAAACCAGAGAAGCCAGACAAGCAAGGCAGAAGAGACACTGTGAACTGGTGGCTTAAGTCACAGAAGAAGAGACAGGGACTTACTTGGTAATGAGACCAGGGGCTCTCTGGCTCTGGAGGACTGTATTCTGATACCCAGATCTGGAGATCTGGAGATCCCTTCCCTTTGCTTGGCCTGAGGAAAGTGCCAGTGGAGGGAAAACTAAAAGCACAAAGGTTACAGGACCACAGTTTGAAAGCCTGGGAAGATGTTATGTTCATAGTCAGAATTGCCCAGCCAGCCAGAGCTGGACAAACTACTCATTAATGTTAGACACAACTTTGCACAACAAAAGTCTTGCGGTGGAAGACTCCGGCTGGCTGCCGTCAGGGTGTACACACTGTTGTCCGGATCAGGCTCTATTTACACACAGCAGCTCTAGGTGCGGCTCCTAGTCTTCACACTAGCTTAACACTAGCTGGATTGCTTCACATCTGTAATCACAGTGCTCAGAGAGCTACGGGGAAGAGGACGGCGAGTCTAGATCAAACTGAGCTGAATAGCAAGATCCTATCTCAAAACAAAACACAATGAAAAGTGTGCTTAACCTTTTTTTGGGTTCAGCTTCTTGGTTTGAAGAATGTGGGGTAATTACAACATTTCCTTCACGGGGCAAACAAGCAAATGAATTAAGATAAACATCGTATATGCTATACTGATGTGATTGATAGTCGTCAGCTGCTCTTGCTGGTTTTGCTCAGGAATAGTATGGTGCTAGGTGTGTGGTTGCTTCTCAAGAAACAGTGGTCAAGTGACAGTTATCATCAGGCTAAGAAGACAACAACATTAAATGGACACAGTATTACAGTTAGAGAGAGAGAAACAGAGAGAATGGAGTTGAGAGGGGAAAGGATGGAGAGATAGATGAGGAATTGGAGGGGAATTAATTGGATATAAATACATTGAATACATTGTACCCATGTATAAATACTTGTAAAAATTCCTTTAAAGGTGGAAAAGTACATAGTAGCATCCTGAGGTTGTTTTCAGACCTCCACTTGTATGCTGTGCATACACATGTACACACACACACACACACACACATACACACATACACACATACACACACACACACACATACACATGTACACACACACACACACACACACACACACACTTTCACACAGATGACCCCAATTCAATACATTATTATTATCATTGCAGCTACATTGTGTACCCACGCTCCATCAAAAGCTCCCTCTGTGTAACACCTTGAGAGACCTGGTGTGTTTAACTCATCTTCATTTCTGACCAGCTAAGCTAGAGTGTACTTACTGAAGGGCAGCTAACGGAAGAACTCATCCACTGGCTCACCAGAGCCTGTGGACTCCAAATGCTGCCACCTACATCAGACCAGACGCTGCTAATGGCTTTTATTCATCTGCCAAATTCTTCTGCCTCCCTGACCTCCTCTGGGAAGAAAGCTCAGACATGACTGAGTCCCCTGGAAGCCAGAACATACCAGATGCTGGAAGCCTTGGAAGGAGGTAGCGACCATAGGGGATGGATCTCAGGGATCGTGCACAGCCCCCAGGGGTATTTTATTTGCTTTGTACCTTCAGTTGCTACTGCGATTGCAGCCCTGGCCTTCAGATTGCTTGCACTTCCTTTCTTCCAGAGGAGTTGTTGCAGAGAAAGCTCACAGGAGTCAAAACAACAGGCCTGGTGATATGAAAACCATATGTAAACTTGGCAGGGCTGCCTTTTAGCCTAATGGGCCTCCCAGACATCGCAGGCCCACAGACACTGGCCTTTTGTGAGGTGGGAGACCTGCCTCCCCCTTCCTCTCTCCCATTCTGTGGAGACAAAATGAAAAAAGGAAAGAGAGACCAGGAAGGCAGCCAGCCCTTTTCCCGACAGCCATGTGTTTCCACGGCTTGGGGTGGAGTGGCATACGTGAGGGATAAGCATGCATTGGGTGTCTGCTGCCAGCCTTGTTCCCAGGACCTTCATTTCTGTCACTTGGTCCTCATGGCATGCTTTACCCCTATTTCAGAAGCAAGGTCACTGAGGCTGATGGAGGTCACGAGACACTACTGATAACTGGTTCCTCTACCAGTGAAACATCAAATACAAGAGAATTATAAACGAACACCTTGCAAAGCTGCCTCCCAGGTAACCTTTGGATCATTTCAAACAAATTTACTAACATTCAAAACTTTGCCAGCAGCTTACTTTCCCATTCTATAGCGAGAAACTGAGGCATAACTCTCCCTTTGTGACATTGCTGAAATGATGGATAATATTCTAGGGTGTCACTGTTGTTCCTACCTGAAATTGCTATATAGTTTAAGGCCTGCTGGGTGTGGAGGACGACTATTCCAGAATGATCGTCACTGAGGTAGTAAAAGATAATATTCTTTTAGTACAGCTTAAAAAAATCAGATAAATGATAGATAGGGCTTTATTGTTATAGCAGCTTATCTTGTGTTTCCAAAGCATGCCCGATAGGCAAACCAGCCTGTGTCTGTAACCTATGAATCAAGACTCATCTTGGAATAGCTTCTAAAAACCCCCAAGGATACTTGAACAGCATATGCAAACTCAATCAATGTTGGTGTGGTCAGCCCCCATGGGCTCAAGTGTGCTGACGTGAGTTCTTCTTGTGTGGACTACAGGGCTCCCATGTGGGCTCTGTCTGCCCCAAGAGGCTTTCTGAGCTGCTTCAGAGCTCTGAAGGAGCTGTCTAGGGATGAGGTGGAGAGGGTGTGCTGGCACTCGCAGGGGGCTGGATGAAACCTTAGCATCCCTTAGATAAGAGAAAACCAGAAGGAAATGGGAGAAGGTAGCCCAGGGGCAGGGAGCAAAAAGTCCCCCTCAGAGACAATGGCAGTAGTCAATAAGTCACTTGGTACCCACAGCTAATGGCACAAAAAAAAAAACAAAAAACAAAAAACAAAAAAACAAACAAAAAAAAAAAAAAAAAAAAACTGTGTCCCCAGAGATTGGTAAAGTACAACATTTTTATTTTGATTTATAATATATCTTGTCAGTGTGAAGCAGGGTGTGACAGCCCCTTCCCAATGTAGAAAATACATTTCCAGACCCTCAGTACTGCACAATGGGGTAGTACTATAATATATAGTATATAATATATACTATAGTAATATAGTACTATAGTACTATAGTAATATAGATCCTATATTTACTATGTTTCATATCTATATTTATGTCCAGATAAAGCCTAGTTTATAAATTATGCATAGCAAGAGATTAATGAAAATAGCTAACAATAATATAGAACTGTTATAACATGCTATGATAAATGTGGTAAAGTGGAGGAATTATTTATTTGGGGGACTATTTTTCCATTTAATATTTTCAGACAAAAGTTGACCATGGGAAACGGAAACTGTGGAAATGAAAGCCCCAGATGGGGGGAAGCAACTGTAACATATGCATGCACTACTTTTTGAGAATAAGTAGTCTTTCAAACAGGCTGGCCTGGTTCTGAATGATGTGCTGATGGAGGTGGGCTGCAGAGCACTTGTGGGGAGAGAGGTGGGAACAGAAAGATCTCTGTAACCAGTGTCTGGGCTCCCTAATTCCTCCCACAGCCTTTGATTCCTATTATTTTGGTGCTCATTTTAAAATATACAAATTAACATTTACTTTAAGCGTCTTTGGTATGATTTTGCAACCCTTGATAGATAAAGTCGGGCATAGGGAGAAACCAAGCAGTAATCAGTCCCATCTCCAATAGATGGATGAAATAGAAACATCTCCACCCCATTTTCCATGCCAGATTAAGGTAGCACATTGTGTTGTCTAAATGGGCCCATGCTAAATGGTGTTCCCTCCAAAGTCACCAGACCTATGAATGAAGGATGGCTCTCTGACCAAGCACCCACAAACCCCATAGCACTCTTCTTCATTAAATGCAATGCAGACCGCCCTGTGAACAGAGAGCTCCTTTCCAAAGAATGTAATTTAAACAGAGGAATATCCAAACGTGACTTTTAAGAGAATCGAGCTGATCCAGGAACTGATAGCATTTCCAGAGCCAAGTCTCAGAAGGCCCGCAGAACAAATGGGGAACACTTCAATGGCCTCAGCGGAGGATGTGACCTGTCAGGGCAGATTTGCTAACAGGAAAGGGAGCAGAGACCGTTCTTGTCTAGACGTCTGATTAGCGGGGAACTGTAGGATTAGGAGAGTGTGGAGTTTTCTGGCTGCCATTCTAAGGAGGCTGGGCTTTCTGTGAAGAGGGCTAGATGAGAGTAACATTTGTTTCCACTGAAAATGCTGACTGGCCCTAATCCTGCTTGGATGGCACACACCACGCTAGCCCAAGGGACTAAAACCCATTGAGCTGCTGTTCTACATAAATGAATGATGCATAAACTTTGACTCAGATTCATTTGGAATGTGAATGAACCTCATTTGCAACATTTTTAATAATAAAGTTTACTTTAAAAATTAGAATTTGGGCGGGGGGGGGGGGGGGGACTGGAAAGATGGCTCAGAGGTTAAGGGCACTAGCTGCTCTTCCAGAGGTCCTCAGTTCAATTCCCAGCAACCACATGGTAGCTCACAGCCATCTATAATGGGATCCGATGCCCTCTTTCAGCCTGCAGGCATACATGCAGGCAGAAAGTGGTATGATATATACATACTAAATAAATAAATAAATATTTTTTAAAAAATTAGAATTTTTATTTGTTTTTTGTTTTTTGAGATAGGGTTTCTCTGTGGGTAGGTAGCCTTGCCTGTCTTGGAACTCATTCTATAGACCAGGGTGGCCTTAAACTCTTAGAGATCCACCTTCCTCAGCCTCCCAAATGCTAGAATGAAAGGCATGCACTATATAAAGAGAGATGGACCATCAGGGTCTTGGCCTTAGAGATGGTAGAGTCTCTGGGGATAAGGTAGCTCTGGGATCGTCCTCTCCTCCCCTGGTCCTCCCATTTCAGCCTCGGATTGTCACCTGAGCACTCTGATGCCCATCCCCCAGTCTGGTAAAATCTGTTTTAGTGTTAGAACAGTTCACCAATGTTTCCTCAGCCCACCTAGGGCTCTCCAGAGATGATCTTCAGGGATGGAAACTATGGCGAGGGACCAGGTGAGAGTAGGCCTTCTTCCTAGGACTCTGGTAATAGGTGGGACTCCGGAGATGTCAGGTCAGTGCTGAATGGAAATGAGCTCAGAATCAGAAACACGAGATTCTTAGAGAAAGTCCTCTTTCAAAAGCTCTCCGTTTCGTTATCCCTCTTGAGTCCCCTGCGTTTCGTGCTGTCAGCCACTGCTGCCTTCAGCCTTAGGCTGCATATTTTTGCCATGACCTAAGACAGGGAACAGCTAGACACTGTCTGTTAGGAGGTCACAGCCATGCTCAGTCACAGGAACAAGCCACTGGCAAAGGCAGTGGTTGGGGCTTGAAAAAGCAAGGGGTGATTACAACCATCCCAGGCCAATGAGGGAAAACAGTCGGCTGAATTTAAAACAGGGAATCTAATCGTGGAAACTGTGACCAGGTGAGAGAAGAGCTGGGATGAGAACAAGATGGTGGGACAACCCGAACAACACTGGAAGGAACAAACAAACAAACACCAGATCTGGTCCAAGCAGGCCTCGGGCCATCTAGCACTGGGAGGGCACGGAACAGAATGGACCTTTGATTTTCTCTCTTTGCCCCGCCTTCCAGTGGCCAGTCGGTGACTCCCATTGGCTGAGCCCCATAGGCTGAATCACGTGGCTGCTGCAAGAAATCTGGCTGGTCTGTCCGCCTGTCTGGACAAGCTGGGGCAAGTGATTCCGAGAGATCCATCTGCTTAGCTTCTAAGACACTCTCCTGGCACTCCTGAGCAACAGCAGGAGTCACATCACAGGATGAAATGTTCTTAGAATGACTTTGTGTTTAACATTTCTCTCACGGTCCCAGCTATCCCCTCAGTCCTGAAAACGCTAGGTTCCGTTAGGGCAAGGATGGCGTCTGCTTGATTTTACTGACGATTCTTTAGAAATACCTGTTTAAAGGACTAGGGATGAAACTTAGTGGTAAGGCGCTTGCTTGCCCAGCATGTGCAAAGTCCTGGGTTCCATCCCTGGCACAATGCAAAATGAAGTAAAGAGTGTTTACATAGATAGAAATATTCGTTGAAAATAACTGAATGGGGTAGGGGGCGGCAAGAATGGCTTGTCAGGCAATGAATGCCCTTGATGTACAAACATGAAGACTTAAGTTTGAATTCCCAGCAAAAAAAAGCAAATAGTGGCCACACCACCCACACACACACACACACACACACACACACACACACACACACACGCTTGCAGTTCTAATGTTATAGGTGTTTGGAGCCTGGGCCAGGCATTTCCAGGTTCTTAGCCTTTCTTCAAGGATTGAAACAAAGGCTCACACAGATTTGCAAAAGTAATGAAAGGAATATTCAAAGCAAAGCTATAGAATGAAATATGCTGCAAGAGAACAGTGCACCACATGGTTGAAGATACCCAAACACCCCAATTATTTTGGGGAGTTCGAGGAAGAAGTTTGGTTTCTAAGAGGCATAGTAAGAATGGTTGTTTTGATCGGCAGGTGAGATCATGTGATCCTTTTTCTGCTATATACATTCTTCCCCATAATGCATCAGATTTTAATCACCTGCCTACCTAACTTTGCATCCAAATAAGACAGTAAATAGGAGAGTCCTCCTAACAGTACAGGTAAGGACATGGTTTCCCCTTACTGACCATGCGCCCAAAACCAGTTCAGACAAGATCAGCTCTCTTACCCTCTGACTAGGATATATTGAGAACTTGTTTGAATAAAAATCATCCAAGTTTGTTTGTCCTTAAGGGAAGAGAAGTTTATGTCACCGTTCAGAGGAGAGTATGGATGCAGCCTGATGCAGTGGGAGTTCTAGAGCAGCCAATAGGTTGCTAGGTGCATTGTTCTAAAAGAAAAGTGCACACAGCCCAAGCCAAGCAGAGTCCGAAGTTGCTAAACTATTCTCATCCTTTCCTGCCTCATCCATTCTATAGGGCCAGAAGCAGAAGGATGACCGCTAATCAAGTTCCAAATTCGTTGAGTTACTCTGTCTTAGGAGAATAAGGCAGAGAGCGATAGAGTAGGACACCTGACCTTCTCCTCTGCCCTCCATGTGCACATGCATGGGTTCTTACACACACACATGTGCATGCATGTACACAACACATAAGGGGGAAAATGAATAACTGTGTACTGCCCTTCTTGCAAGCAGCTGATTCTTTTAGTGGGACATGTTGGAGTTAAGATCTAGGGAGAACAGGAAGTAAGCCAGGATCTTCTATAATCAATGCTTCATGCAGCCACAGGAGCATCTTAGAACTTAAATAGATTTTGCCTAATGACCAGGGCAGGATTCTGCCACTTGATAAAATATGAAAGTATTTTGTCAACTACAAAATGACATATTCATGTTAGAGATTACAGTAGCGCTTATTATGCTGGGCTCAGGTGAGCTCATCTACATATATAGTGGCAGGAGAGGATCTTGGGGTACATCCTTTGCATGACTCATTTACATCTGGGCACAGATGAAATTTCCAGGTGACAGTGTAAGCTGCCAAATCTCGGGAAGAAAAACTGAAGATGACAAAGAGTCACACAGAAGGAAGAAAAGACATCATGATGCAACTGTTGAGCCCTCAGGAAAGAGAGAGCAGAAGGGGACAGGCCAGAGGGAGGCCAGGGAAGAACGGGAGACCACTGATCAGGAGCCAGCAAATGGCCGTTGGAACTCACCCAGGCGAGTTTTATGAGCCCAGAAGGCAATCAGCAAGTTAACTATAGTAGTCAGCCTCAACAGTTACCATCTGTTTCTTGCTTATGATGGGAAAAGTGGCCAGCCAAGACAACCCAGTGACATAGGCAGTATTGTTTGCTATTTTAGTTGCAGAAAACTAGTAGACGCCAGCTACTGTCTAGTTTCCTTTAGGGGAATGTGGTAATGGGGTTCTAAGGCAGATCCCAATGAACATCTATTTTATAGCCCCACCCACATAAAATAGGGATGACCCAGATAACAAAAAGAAGTTGAGGAATTAAAGGTATAGATCATAAGAGCTAAGGCAGTGTCCACCTGCCCTTCTTTGGACTGCTCGTACTAAGGAGCCTGTCTTGTCAGAAGGATCTCAAGAAACCTATGCAGAAGTGGAGCTGAGGCCTCTGACTGACAGCCAGCAGCATATGGGAGAAGCTTTAGACCAGACCCCACTGGAAGCAGAGGATGAAGGAAGTCGTAAGAAGCCCAGTTGAGCCTCTGGGTAACTGTGGCTACAGTGAGCAGCTGGTGACCTCACAGGAGGCTCATGCCCAGGATCGTTCAGCCAAGCTGCTCTAAGGTCTCTGAGCCATGGAAGCCATCACAGAAGTATTAGCTTTCTTCTTAAGAAGCTACATTTTGGGATATGTTGTTAAACACCAAATAGAGAAAAGAAGGGATTTACTTTTCTTCTCTTGGGTTGCCCAGAGACATGTGACCAGAGCTGAGCCAATCAAAGTGAGAAGGCACAAGCTCATCTGTCACAGACGAGGGTCCATGGTCTGCTGAAGACTCAGGCTGCTCAGTTCCCAGCCTGCCTGTTTTGGAATTTCGTGTTCCTGGGTCCTGAGAAGTGGAAAAGCACCAAATATCCTTGAGTAAGGCTCTCTTTGCTTCTGTGAAGCACATATTGGGGTAGGAAGACTGGATCCAAAGCCTAGTTCTACCCCTAAATAGTTTTGGGGTGCTGGGCAAGTTTCTAAAGGCCCCCATCCCCATCTTTCCTCCTCTGTGGAAATGTGTATAACCTAGCAGGTTGTATGAAGTCCTGTCATCAAGTCTTCATGGAGAAGCTGAGTTCTTGGTGTTTAAAGTGCAGTATTAAGACTTGACTATTGAAGCTCACAGTCAACCACTGGACTGAGCTTGGAAGTCCCTGATGGAGGAGTTGGAGAAGGGACTGAAGATGCTGAGGGGGTTTGCAGCCCAATGGAGGGAGCAACAGTGTCAACAGGTCAGACACCCCCCCCCCAGAGTTCCTAGGGACTGGACCACAAACCAAAGAATATACATAGAGCTACCCATGGCGCTGGCCGCATATGTGGCAGAGGATGGCCTTGTTGGACATCAGTGGGAGGAGAGGCCCTTGGGCCTGAGGGGATTCAATTCCCCAGTGTAAGGGAATGCCAGAGTGGGAAGAAGATGGGAGTGGGTGGGTGGTTGGGGGAGCACCTTCATAGAGGAAGGGGTAGGGGGCATTTGATAGGGGGTTTCCAAAGGGGAGACTTGGAAAGGAGAAAAACATTTGAAATGTAAATAAAGAAAATATCCAATCCAAAAAAAAAAAGAGTTGACTATTACTGGCAGCTTGCCTATGTGCAGAGGTCAGAGAACTCTGGGAGTCTGTTCTCTCTCTCCACTGTGGTTTCCAGTGGTGGAACTAAGTGGTCAGGCTTGTGTAGCAAGTATGTCCGCCTGCTCAGCCATCTAGCCGGCTCTCAATCATTTGCAAGATTTTGGCTCTGTCTGTGTGTGGTCTAACCCCACATCTCTAGCCCCAAGTAAGTTGGTCCAGCCCTCCTGGAGGCAGCCCTAAGACACAGGATGAACCTTGTGGAGCAAAACCAGCCTTAACTATGAGTCATGCAATAGCCTTTTTTTTTTTTTTTTTTTTTTTTTTTTTTTTTGTCTTTGTTAGGGTACAACTGGAAAAAAATGGATTTTCCTAATCTGTGGCCCTCCCTGTCTTTCCCATATATACTGATCTCAGCACCAGCTGGGAAGAGCAGCCTCCCTGTACCTTCCATCCCCCACCCTCCCTCATTTGCATGTCATACTTGAATAAATCAGGGCCCACTGCTCGCTTTACCAGTTCACTGAGCCTGGGGTGGGCAGGACAAGTATCCAAAGGGAAGCTGGTAGGTGCTTTTGGACAAACAAGCAGGTACTATGTGTTCCTGGGAAATGACCCAGGACTCAGGACAGTGGAGGACAGGAAACAGAGGCAACCTTAGCGGACTGGAGGACATGGAAGAGGAAGTGATGTGTTTGTGAGCAACAGGGTTAGGAATCCAGAAACCCAGCCCCACCAACAAAATCAGAGTCTATACGAACCTCAGGACTCCAAGGGATAAACTCCCATTAATTATTTTAATAATTTTTTTAAAAAATTATATCACTGTCTCCTTTGCTTTCCTTCCTCCAACCCATCTCACAGATCTTGGTCTTAAATTCATGGCCTCCTTTTCTTCAGTCATTCGCACACAAATACACATACACACTCTTCTATATAAATTTTGAAACAGATTTACTGAGTACCTACTATATAATCAAATACCAAGAATGCTACAATAAACAGACCAGTGGCTGGGATTTTAGTGGGAGAGATGAACAAAGCTCGATACTATATATTATATTTGGCAAGACACTAAAAAAAGAAGAAAATAATAACCACGGAGTTTTAAGCTGTGGGCTGTAGGAGCAGAGATTCAGGTGGGTTCCATGCTGGTGTGGTTTGTTTGTTTTTTTATTTGATTTTTGTTTCATTTTGTCTTCAGGCAAGAGTTCTCAAAAGAAAGGGAATAAAGGAAAACTTCAATGAAAAAAAAAAGTTAAGCAAAAAGTAGACTTAGGTCTGAGCTGCAGGAGAGTCTGAAATGTTCTATGGATTTACTAAATTTACCCCACTTTGAGGCAAAGAAGCCAACCTTGTGTGTCCCCATATCTTCCAGACTGTGGGGAAGAGAATATGATTTCCTAACCAACCAGACAGTGTTTCTGAGTCAGGGTCAATTCTCCAGGGTGTTGGGAGTGTTGGGGGTATGGCTAGCAGACAGACGCAGAAATCGGAGTGGATGCATTGACTGGAAAATGATCTAGAAAGATCATCAGCTGTGTCAACTTTGGGAGGATGGGATATAGAGAGTTAGTAGGAAGTGGAGTTTTGGTTAGAGTGTCCAGGGAAACCTAACCAAGACTGTGGCTCATCAGAAACCACGTAGAGGAAGAGAGGGGTTGCTTAGGTGACCAAGGGAGGGAGAGGATATGGGGGTGTAGTCAGGAAGTGGAAATAGCAGGTGTGGAATCTCAGCCATGGTGCAGGTTTGATACAAGAAAAGCAAGGAGGAGGGCTGAGAGATAGATCAGTGGTTAAGATCCCGGTTGCTCTTGCAAGGGACCAGGCTCAGCTCTCGGTATCTACATGGCAGCACACAACTATCAGTAACTCCGACTTCCAGTGCCCTCTTCTGAGCTCTGTGGACACAAGGCACACACACAATGCATATACACATACATGCAAGCAAAACATACATGCACATAAAATAAACATTTTTAAGGGAGGGAGGAGCCTGGTGTGAGCAGGTCGAGGAATTCTGCAGGAGACAGAAGATGAGGTGAACAATGTAGTGGGACGGAATTGTATCACTAATGCAATTGTAACCAGGCTCTTGTAACCAGGACTGTGAAGAATCCATTGGGAGGTTCTGAGCAGAGAGATGACATATCCTATGATTTCACATGTTTAATTTGGCTGCCATGTTGTGCACCAACCTGATCTTGTAGTCCAAGAATGGATGTGCGAGATCAGCACTGTGACAAGGAGTGACCTAGATCAAGGAATGGTCACGTGCTGGATACATAGTGAAAGTTAAGCCCACAGGGTTTCCTGAGTGTCTAATGTTGAGTATGAGAACAAGAAATTATGGATGACTCCAAGGACTGGGCTTTGAGGCTGAGAAGGATGCTGACAAGAAAGCTAGAGGTTTGGGGTGCTTAGCGGGTGCTTATAAGTTCTGTTTGGATCTGGTAAACTCAGTACACTCATTGAGCATCCAAGTGGAAATGCCAAGAGGCATCTGAGAAATTAGTGTGAGATTATAACAGGTGCCAGTTGAGAATCTGAGAACACACAACGAATGGATAGACATTATAAAGACAGGGAAGTGGTAGATCCTGTAGTGCAAAGCTGGGGTGGACCAACCCACCAGCCATGAGAACATCTCCCCATTGGCCTTTCCAAATTCTCCTCTGGGTCTCCAGAGCCTATGGTGTTATGGCAGATAGAAAGCAGCCCTAGCTTTGGAACATGGGGTCATGAACACAGATACGTTCACATTGAAACAGAGTTGGATGAGAATATTTGCAAGGATGAGGGAGGACTGATAGGTCACAGTGAGGTTTGGAAAAGGGTCTCCATGGACCTGTCATGAGCTGGCCTTCACATGTGACCATTTGGGCTTTTCATCAAGATCCAGCTTGCAGAACTCAGGCCCAGCTTTCTATCGATCTATCCGCTGCTTACAGTTTCACCTGTCTCAGATTTCATCACCCAGAGTCATCTACTCACACCCCCACCTCCTCCATCCCCAGAGATTTCTCCCTGCCATGGAAATAGGTGGAAATGGTGGGAGGAGGGGAGGGAAGGAGGGGGGAAGGAAGGAGGGAAGGAGGGAGGGAGGGAGGGAGGGAGCATCCTCTGTTCTTAGAACCACATGCTCCAACAGGGCATGTGACTTCAGCCAGACATTGACACTTTTCCCCTCCGATGACATTCAGAAAGGAGGAGACCCTCCCAGAAAGACATAAATGATCAGGCATGTCCTTTCAAAAAGATTCTCGCTGAGCACTATGATCCTGCAGTGCTTTGGGCACGTGTTTAACCTACATGTGCCTTTGTCTCTTCCCTTACAACACAGAGGTTGGAATGGTGGATGAGGTCGTCCTGGGGGGAGGAGAGCTGGAGTGTGTAAGCTACAGAGAGCGTCTGTCACAAAGTAAGGTTCTTCTGCAGCAAGGATACAAGGGCTCTTAGCTGTTACTGTTATTGCTGCAAGTTGCTACAGAATGTTCTCTGGAGCTCAGAGGTCTATCCCCACCCCCGCCCCCGCCCTCTGATGTGCTTGGGTGATGATGAGTGAGCAGAATGCCTTTACTACCTCTCTGACTTGAAGATGGGGCACAAACCTCCAGGAGCCCATTCAGGAGGCCACAGCCACTGATAATAGACAAGGTCATGCAATGAGAGGCAGGATGGCACAGTCAGAAGTAGACTGTGGTAGAGGAACATTGCTTCTTCTGCCCTGTGTTCTTTTCTCCAAGGAAGAGCTATACCACCCTTGATCCTAGGAGAACTGTACAGGGCGCTCTGAACACCCAATGCTGCTGACATCTGTGGGTAGAATTTCAAGAAAACCATCACGTTTCATTAACTTTTTCTAGGAACAAGCTCCAGACCAAGCACAAATGTCCACAGTTCTGAGAAGGAAAGTCTGTACATCTAGCACCAGCAGGGAGGGTCTTGCTTATTTTTGAATTCCCTGTACCAGTCACTGTGCAGGACTGGGTACATCTTGTCAACATGGGAGGCAGGTGCTCATGAGCAGCTTGAGGAGTGCATTGGGTGCCCTGGCTGTGCCAATACAGGAAGAGAGAAGCTAAGAAAAAGGAAGGAAAACAAGAGATCTGAGTTAAGGGCCAAGAACAGACCCCACCCCCATCCCTTGGCATGTAAGACCCCAGGCAAGCTACTAACTTGGTCCTTGAGTGAGGGGGGGTATATTTAGTTGCTAGTATAAAAATTATATGGTGGTGCATGCCTTCAATTCCAGCACTTGGGAGGCAGAGGCAGGTAGATTTCTGAGTTCGAGGCCAGCCTGGTCTACAGAGTGAGTTTCAGGACGGCCAGGGCTACACAAAGAAACCTTGTCTCAAAAAACCAAAAAAAAAAAAAAAAAAATTACATCTGTGGTAACATCAGTGGGAGATTTATTCTCCCAATCCTCCCAAAATGATCTAGAGTATCTATAAATTCATCAGGGAATCAGGGAACCAAGCTCCTTTTAGTTCTCTGATCTGTAATCTTTTTATTCCTTTTAGCTCCCAATGTTGCTTCCTGAACCAACATGGCAGTCAGGAACTCCACCCACTGCATTCACATTCCAGGAAACATGAAAGTGGTGCAAAGAAAATGCAGAAGTGATTCGTGCCTTTTATCCTCTGTAGAGTCCCACAATTCTATGAGAAAATTTCCTACACATAGCCCCATCTGTTTGCAGAGAAGACCAGGCAAGCATGGAGGTACCAAGAGGGATCTGAGAAAGGAGAGGGGACTCTTGGCACATCAGGAGCAGTATGGGATCCATGATGCCGTCCTGAACAAGTCTGCTCTGGTCCTAAGCCTTCTTGTGCCCTCCAAAAGAAGGAGAAGAGGGAGAAGGAGGAGGAGGAGGAGGAGGAGGAGGAGGAGGAGGAGGAGGAGGAGGATG